>JAPYYQ010000661.1:0-53594 GCA_030522585.1 Anagyrus pseudococci | reverse complement strand
TAAAGCAGATGAAAATGGTTCCTATTGCGTTCCTATGGAGAGCTTTACTAATCTTGCTTCTATAGTAGACATGGCTGTTGTGGATCTTGAAAGACAGGGTCAAGGCCAGATTGTTACATGCTCTGGAGCTTTTAAAGGAGGATCCTTGAGGATCATTAGAAATACTACTGACAATATAGGTAAGAACTATGTTATTTTCATTAGATTTTATTTGCTTTAGTTTAAACAATTCAAATACTTTTACATATTTTTATGAAAATTTATCATACAAATTGTACTAAAATATCTTTTTCTGTAACTATTGGCACACTAGATGAAGAACATAAATTTGACATTAAGACAATACCATTACGCGAAAGCCCAAGAAGAATGGCTTATCAAAAGGCGACTCAAACGTTTGGAGTTATTACTTTGCGTCTTGATGTTCAGGAAAGTGACGGTGTTAAGATCGTGAGACCTTCCGCCTCAACGGAAGCAACGTCTGTATCAAGCAGTAGTCATATTGCATCATATTATAAACCTAGTAATACTGCAAAAGACATTGGTCAAGACGTTGAAATTCACAATTTATTGATTATCGATCAACACACTTTTGAAGTACTTCATGCACATACTTTTATGCCGTCGGAGTTTGCACTGTCATTAATTTCTGCAAAACTAGGCAATGATCCGACTCCCTATTTTATTGTCAGTACGAATATCGTGACTGAAGATCACTCAGAACGTGAAATAGGCAGGATCTTAATATACCATTGGGAAGATGAGAAATTGATACAAGTAAAATGATAATATTAATTTTAATATTTAATGAAATTCATTTTATTTAAAATGTCAAATACATATTAGGTTGCAGAGATGGAAATTCAGGGAGCATGTTACTCTCTTGTTGAATTTAATGGAAAGCTTCTTGTCAGTATTGATAGTACAGTCAGATTATATAATTGGACTGATGAAAAAAAATTAGAACTAGAGTGCAGTCATTCTAATAATAAATTAGCATTATACTTAAAAACAAAAGGAGAATTTATACTTGTTGGCGATTTAATGAGATCTGTAACTTTACTTCAATATAAGTCTGTGGAAAGTAGTCTTAAAGAAATTGCTAGGGATTACAATCCCAATTGGATGACTGCCATTGAAATTTTAGACGACGACACTTTCTTAGGAGCGGAAAATTGCTGCAATTTGTTTGTTTGTCAAAAAGATAGGTAAGTTTAAAAGTATATCAACTGCACGAATTCTAAGTAATATCAAAGAAATATTAACGTAGATTTTGTAATTTTCTTAAGCACCGTAACCACCGAAAAAGAACAGCTACAATTAAAAGAAGTCGGTAAATTCCATTTAGGAGACTCTGTGAACGTCTTCAGGCATGGTTCTTTAGCCATGCAGCATTTAGACGAATCAAGTGCACCTACTCAGGGTTGTGTTCTGTTTGGTACTGTAAGTGGTGCCATTGGATTGATTACACAGATTCCAGCAACATTTTACGAGCTTCTTCGTAATTTAGAAGACAGATTGACATCTGTTACAGAAAGCGTTGGTAAAATCGAACATTCGTTTTGGAGAAGTTTTAATACGGATTTAAAAGTTGAACCGTGCGAAGGATTTATTGACGGTGATCTGATCGAAAGTTTCTTGGACTTGAATCACGAAAAGATGACTGAAGTGGCAATGGGTTTAGTTGTTAGTATTTTTAAATATTTTTCTAGCTTCATATATTTTAAAAATAATTTATCTTTAAAACATTTTTTACAGATTGACAATGGCAATGGATCAAAGAAAGAGGCAACTGTTGATGATTTAATTAAAATTGTAGAAGATCTTACAAAGATACGCAAATTTCATTTATTATAAGTTACTTGTAAAAAAATCAGATATTTTTATAATTTATTATAACTGTATACTTGTATTTACTATTTTTTTAAAAGTATAAATATTTATAATCTTGTTAAAGAAAAATTCTATTTAATTCCAATTGCATTTTTTAAATATTATATTCGTAATCCGAGATGTAAGTTTTGGAAAAAAATATATTTTCAATAAAATGTGTAATTTTTTAATTAACAATTAAATTTTTGGCCGGCTTGCATTAGCCAGAGTTGTTGGGTCAAACAACCATTCTCTGAGCTTGTCCACTCCTTGGCCTGTGAGCCCACTCGCTTCAATAATGGTAATTTCTTGTCGCACTTCCTTCACAAGCCGATGGAAATGCAACATGAGAAGTGCTTCATTTCTCATTTGACGATACGACAGATCCATTTTCGTCAAAATTAATGCAAATCTCGCTTGCTGCAATTTTGGTTCGACCAACAATGAGTATAATAACACGCCAGCAGCACTTATTTGGCATAAATTACTTGTATCCACGACGTAAATTACTTTATAAACCTAAAAATACAATCCACATTTAAATAGAATTGCAACTTGCGTAATGATGCAGTCAAACGCTTTAAACTCAATTCAACGATTTATAAATTTACCCGATCAAGATGATGCTTCCAAATGGGTGCCATACTACCACCGATTTCACGAACGACCAATTCGAAATGTCTGTCGCTATTTCTTATATTAAATAAATTTATTCCATTTGTTTGTACCGTCGATGTAGCATCATCAATGGTATCACCTCGAAGATTTTTTAACAACAGAGTTTTCCCTGATTTTAAAGGACCCACGCACAGACACATGTTCGACGATTTAACAATCTACGAGATATTGATTATCAACTTACGTTTCTAGGTGCCAAGTCACGGATTCAAGCGCCAACTCTTTTAGACTACGGTAAGGTATAAAGGTATTTAAGATTGTTGGCATCAATTGAATGAAAATTAGAAAGGAAAAATGGAGTTTGAAATAAATTTAATTAATCCAAAATAAGAAAAATACGTTTAGTATTTATTCACTTTTTTCACAATTATGGAACAAAGTGAGTATTTACATTTTAGAATCGTAATAAAGTAAGTTGTCACTTATACAAGTATCAAAGCTAGATGATTGTTAAATAAGAATTAAAAATATTAAATGACCAGCACTGATTTACTTTTCAGAAATAACAATATCGCAGTATCGTATACTTAAAAAGATCCCAAAGATGAAAATATTGTAGTGAATAAACAATAATTTAGAAAACATATAAAAAAAATAATTAATTGAATAATTTTACTAGAACATGAAATGTAAAAATTCTGGTTGTAACCAGTTTTTAAAAACGTCAACGAAATTAACAGTCTGACATTTTTTCCAGCCTTTTAATGACTTTTTTGTAATCTTCTTCCAGATCGCGGTATTCTTTCTCTAGTATTTGAAAGCGCTTTTCTTGAATTGGAAGACTAACACTTGGTTGCTTTTCATTAGTCTTCATTACAGCTTCTAGCTTTTTTTGATCATTCTCTTCTTTCTTGTACGGAATGTTAAGTCTTTTCTTAACATCGAGACGATATTCACGATAGTCTGATTCGCTATTGATGTTTGTAGCTTTCAATCTTAAAATTTCATAAACTCTACGAACTTGTTTCTAGAAGATAAATAATAATATATCAAACATGTACTAAAAAGCCTGTAAAATAATTTAAAATATAACATCCTACCTTGTTTATTTTAAATTTTTCACATGCTTCAACAGCCATGTTTTTATTAAATCCTTCCTTTAATTTGTCTGTAGAAAAACTGGGTAAAGTACTACAGTTCATGGCATCTACATAGTCTCTTAAACGTTGAAAATCTTCTGAAGGGTCTTCCACTATAATTTAAAAAATAATTAATTACAAAATTAATAAAAAAACTTATTTTGTTGTCAAAAATTATTACCTGTAATATCTTTCACTTCTTTACATTTAATGTATTCTCTATAGACAGCTCTCAATAAGTGGCTACCTAATCCTATATTTTGAAAAGGAGGTAATATTAAAACTTGTGCAATACGTGGTCTTGTATGACAAGGATAAGCATAATACTGATAAACAGTTGTAAAACCAACTGTTGCATAACGAACAGAATTGTCTTCTGATTTATACTTTTCAAACCTGCAAAAGTTTAATAATAGTTGAAAAATAATATCCACTTATTAACAAAAAATAACATTTTAGATTGAATTGTCCTAACTCACATGTTAAAATAGTGCCACCGATCGTCATCTATATCAATAAAACAAGCAGCATCAACATACCACAGAAGAAAGGTTTGTAAGCGTAAATGGTATTCTTTAAATTTGGGATAACTCATATCAGCCTTGTAAATTTCAAAATTTCTAATGTCAATACCATCTGAAAAATAGATTATAATCACAGGAATGAATGCATACATCATTTGTCTTTTTTTTCAGTTAATTAACTTACCCTGTACAGTAAATGAATATATCATTTCTCCCTCTGGTCTAAAAGTTGCATCTTTTTCAAGAGATTTAACAAATGAATCAATATTATCATGCGGATTAGGTGCTAATTTTTCAGTAATTTTTGGCAATACTTCATCGGCTTCTACACCTTCACAAACAAGTTTATTTATTTTTTCTGTATAAGTCATATTTAAATATGTTTCCAAACATCCAGCTGCATAATACAATTTTATATTAAGATCTTTGTACCCAAATATTGATTCACTATAAACAAATAGATATTTGTATTAATTGCTATTAAAGACACATCTGAAATAAAACTATACATAAGATAGTGGAATTCTTACTTGTCTCCAAAGACTTGATGAGACATTTCTGGATGAAATGAAGTACGATCGTCTTCTAAATCGTTTACATGGCGTACCAATTTAAATTCCAAAGCATCATTACTACTTATTAGGAATGGCTTAAGTCGTGCTTCTACTGGATCTTCCATAATACTGCAGGAATATTTTAAAATTAAATTTATATATATATATATATATATATATATATATATATATATATATATATATTTAAACTATTAATTAATAACTTATTTTTATGCCTAATTGACAACATGCATTACTACAAGTTTAACCTAAAATTTGATACAGCCATGGTTTACAAAAACTTTTATGCTTAAACTAAAGTTATGACTACAACTAAGCAATGTTAAATGAAATATTGAAATAATAAAATCTGTTTCGATTAAAAATCCGACAACAACAGTTAATTTGTGAAGTGTCACGTCTAACCTGAGCAAAATTTATCTCAATTCTTTTAGAAACTATTCTCTACTTAATGTACCTCATAATATAATTCACAAGGAATTTTATAAAGTTCCTTACTTACTCAGGTATACTTTTTATTTATCCGTTTACTGCTGATTATTCTTATTGTTCGAAGAAAGATCGTTAAGCTGTTCGCGCCAAATGTGACTTCAGTAAAGTAGAATAACAATTTTATGGGCTCTTGGACAGAGATATCCCGCGAAAACGTGAGGCGGCCATGTTTGATTTTACTTAAATCTGATGCCTCATTGGCCGAAACTGGACAAAGACTCAAGCCCGCCATTAGTTGCAAAAAAAATTGTAATTATCTGTAAATTAATGATTTAAGTAAATAATAATAAATAAATTCGTTGTGATTATAAAATCATTATTCTAACTAGCGGTAATACAAAAATAATAACAAAAATTCATTTGTATATACTCTTTCACTTTATTTACAACAATCACATTGTTCAAACTAGCAAAACTTATCAAAAAATTCTTTTTTTTTGCTCTTGTATACTCATACAATTTTTACAGTCGTTTGTCACAATCAACTTGTTTTTACAAACTGTAGAACATGTATGTTCTATAAAGGAATGCTATCTGATTAATTTTCTTACAATACATTAAATTATTTATAATATCTGTAGACAAAAGAATAATTCCTATATTTCTTCTCTTATAAAATAAAAATATTTAATTTTAACGTAAATATAATAAATCACATGATTTAAGGCTTAAAAAGTAGGCGAATTCAAAATAAACAATCTTTCCTCTTCTTTTTTTATCCACTTCAGAAGCTTACTAATAGAACTTATTGCATCTGTTTTTGTCACTAAAGGTTCAAAGGTTACATAAATTTCAAATCCTGATGTTACCTACAAAAATATAATTATATAAAGTTTTCTATCTTCTAAATTTCTTTTATTTTAGTAATAATTAAAGTTTATTTATACCCATGCTAGCATTGTCTCTTTATCTAACTGTTGAAATATCAATTTTAATGGTCGGTTTGGAGAATGCAGTCTGTGATGTAAACATTGATAACACCCAAGTAACCTATGAAACAATAACAATATTAATATGATATTCATTAATTATAAAACAACTGTATATTTAAGAATTACCTTTGAATCTCTTCATCTGTTGTATAAGGGGGTTGAAAACCTGGACTCCAAAATTGTGCTGTACTTTTACATTTGTATAATACATGTCTCATTTCAGGCAGTCCTATTTCTGCAGTTGTTATAGAAGTCTTATTCATAGATTCATTAATAGCTTCCAAGCAATTAGTTCTCCTTAGCTTTTCTACAATTTTCTAAAAATTTAGGATATTACAAATATGAAAATATTTTTAAAATAAATTAAAAACAGTGAATCAATGATAAAAAAATAAAATTACCTGTTTAGCTTCAGAAAGTGTATAAAATACATCTCTTTCAACTGTTAATAGTAATAAACATGCTTGGCAATCTTCAGCTAAATAAGAAACATGGCCATGCATAAATCCATTTGAGTCAAATTTAGGTAGACATATTGGTGTCCAGCTTTCAGCGGTTTTGAAAGATTCTGAACTGTCTACTAAATTTTGTATTAAGTGGAGATCAGCTGGATGTATAAAAAATTTCTTCATTCTAACTAATGTTATTATTTGATTATTAGCTAAGAGTATTGCAAAAACTAAATTCTGAAAAAATTAAAATATTTAAAATGTATTTTTTTCAAAATAAACTTGTAAATTCTTTTCAATACCTTTATTTTACCACAAGTTTGGACTATTGTCTGTGTAATTGCATCCCTCATAGAAGGTAAGAGGGGTAGACACTTGATAGCTCCCAGAAAAAATGCTGGTTCTCGATCCATAAAATTTAACAAGTGATCTATTAGTCTTTCACTTCCAGTCAGCAACCGTCTTAGGTCAAAATTTCTTCTTTGCTCATAAACTCTTGTTAATTGAGATTGCGTCAAAACTGATAGTATTTGATTATATACATAACTGAAGTAAAAAAATATTTCTTACTATTATAAATAACATAAAAGACTCAAATTTGAAAAATTCCCAATTCACACTTACTTTAGCTGAAGCACAAGTTGTGGCACACTTTCAAGAGTCTTAGAAACAGTCACTAGTATAAGTGGTCCTTTGGCAATGAATACAAAATTTGTATCGCCAGCGTGAATGGACTTAATCATATCGTTGCTGGCCTGCACAAATGACACGAGAGCCTGCATAACACCCATTGTTGTGACTAGTTTATCCTCCGAACTGTACCTTGAGTATATCGGCTTGCCAGCTTGACTCAGTACAAAAACATGTTTCTTCTGGGCCAACCAATTCTTACACTTGAGCGGGTCCGTGTCCAAATTGTTTTGGCCAAACTGATTCGCGAGTTCATCCTTAAACAAAGCAAAACAAACACAACAATGAAAAGCGTTAACCTGGAACATGGATCTCGAGTCTAAATACTGTTTAGGGTTCATACCACGTCGGCGCTGTCGAGCGAGCTGGTCTTGTCAAGTTCCTCGGAGTTGAGGGTGATGTCGGCGGAGGTCGAGGCAGCCTGGGCGTCACCGGGGGGGCTCCTCAGCTCAGCCGGTGCGCGCTGGTCAAAGTCGTCGAAGGTGTCGGTGGTGAGGAGCATCGTCTCGCTCGAGGCACCAGGCTCGATGCCCGACTCGACGATAACATCCTCGGCGCGTGAGCTGCCGCTCGCCATCCTGAGACTCTCGGGCCGGTGTCTGCTGCTCCGCCTCCTAATTCCCCTGCACCTCCTCCTCTGAGCGGATTACGAGCGGACTCGGCTCATTCCGAGGAGCTAAGGCCGTTGTTGGACGTTGTTGACTGAAGGTCCGGTGGCTCGCGTTGCTCCGTACAGCATCGAGCAGCTGATTTTTCGCGGACCGTCGTCAACGAGCCCAGCAGCACAGTCCCAGCAGCCGAATGTACTCCGACCTCTTTCGAAACATTCATACCTCACCGCTTGTAGGTGTGTGTATGTGAGTGTGTGTGTGTGTGTATGCGTATAGTATGTGTGTATACGTTCGCGACTGCGAGAGAGTGAGAGCGTCAATTATGCGCTGAGCTTTGAAAATCCGAGTCGCATTGAGGGGTTGTCTACAGTGCAACGCCTATACAACGCTACAGTATGCGTTGGCTTATTATTGCTGCGCGACCAGCGCTTGGGCACCTCAGACTGGATTGTTGTTTTGCTGTCTTTGTCTAAAGAATATCGGCAGTTATCCACTGTTTTTGTCTTGCTACAAGCGCTAAACATACGCAGCTCCACTTGTATGTTTACGCGGAAAACCGAGCTTGATGTCCGTACGTCTGACTATGCTCCGTACTTGTTCTACTGCACAGTAGTTCGTCAAGATGACAAGTGAGATTACGGGTACATGGGAAATTCTTTTGGAAAAAAATCAATTTTTAAATTTTTTTTAAAACATCGTAAATCAATAAGAATATCATGTATAAATTATTAAATACTGTAAATCATGTACAGTATTTAATATTTCGTTGTAACCAACGAGTACGTCAATTCTAAATGAAAATTAACTTTAGTAACACATAGTTATAATGTACTGCCATATACTTGGAATTCTTAATTGTATATCAATTGTACACAATCAGTAAACGTAAGAATATTATCATTTCTGAGTAAAACGGAACTTCAGAAATTGCTCGAAAAATAATCCGATAATTTTCATTTCTCCGCATTATTCGTGCACGTTCGTCACTCTAAAAACGTACGAACACAAAACTCAAACGAAATCCAGGATAAAATTCGAATAATTTGTAATTTTGATCGACAGCTTGTAAATTTCACTTTCTTTTACACCAAAATAAAAATTGCAAATCATTATACCCCTTTGCAAAACCCCATTCAACGTGGCGTGACAACATAATTAATCTCCAAGCGACCCCGTCAGTAACTAATTCCCCAAACTCCTGAACCACACATACATCGATTTGAAACCCCACTTTTTCATCTTTACCGCAAGAGAGAAAAACAGCCCAGCCTGTTATTTGTTTACTACGCAAAGCCTTCCCCGCCCTCTCCAAGAATTAGCTTTTAAAATAACCAAAAGCCCACAAATCCCGCCGGAAAAATTAGCGCGCTCCCGTTATCATTATCGTTGAAAAAAAGAAAAACGCACGAAAAGTCAATCGAGTCATTAATCTCGGCGTTGAAAGACGTTAGGGGGGGGGGGGGCATTAGTCAGCGTCGCCGATCCGCCGCCGCGTCGAGAGAGCTTTTGCTTCTATAATAAAAGTCCAAGCGCGTACGCGGTCCAGACACGCACGCGGACGAGTAGGCGGTTTCGCACGATCGTTTATATATACGTCGTCGGGTTTGACGGGCGTAAAAAGTAGCCGCGGCCGAGAGAGCAAAAGCGAGGAGGGGAGAGGGCTCCTGCTGAGCGTCTCCCGAGAGAGAGAGCGAGAGAGAGCAAAACGCGGAGCAGCGTCTGGAGCTTGCGGCGAACGTGTAAAATAAGCGTTGAACCGGGATCTCGCGCGGCGGCGTCTCTCGGGCAGCGACGAGAGAACACCGCAGTCGGGCCTGCACGGACAGAGAGACTTTGCGAGAGCGCGCCAGTCTAGCCCAAACCACCAGCCCGGCTTTCTTATATACGCAGAGACAGACGGATCGGTATACCATAGACACGGGCGTGTTAATCTTCTGTGGACGTATCGTGCCGTTCTTATTTTTTTTAATTCAATTTAGGTGCCGCGCCGGTGAGTGTGCGTGCGCGGCTAAACGATTTAATTTATGGCCACTGGCTGAGGCTCCTGTCGAGGGAGAGCTTGCAAGCTCACCGGTAACTATCTACCCACACTCTCGATCTCTACCTTCGAATTACCCGCCTCACGCTCTATACGTACTTGTCACCGCGTTGCTTTTTAATCGTTTCATTGGTAATGTTTTGAAACCCGTCATCGGCGCTTTTTTTGCTTTTTATACACTAACTGCGATTCAACGCCTTAGCCTCGGGGCGTAAGATGGAAATACGAAAATTTCAACTGTATATATTCGAGTTTCATGGGCCGTTTGAAGCATTCAAAAACGCTCGTAAATTCAAGCGCGCTAAAAATAACGTTATAACATTTTGCTTTTTTTCAAAATTCGCCAATTTTTCGATAATTCGGGCTTTTCGCGCCCCCGAGCAATTTAATGAGCAGCTTTGATTTAGCGTTCTCGTTGTGGCCAAGCGAAGCAATAACAACGAAAAAAATAAATAAATAAAAAGGAAGGGAAAGACAAAGATTTATCAAAACGAGTATGTATATCCTTACAATTTTAGCCGCGTTGCTTATGTTGCCGAAAATTCTCATCTTTACGGTTCTCGGGAAAAGCTCGCTTGGATACAGAAGGGGGGGGTCTTCAAAAGCTCCCTCACGCTCTGGCTCGTCGCACAAAGACACGCTACCTCTATATACACGTAAATAATGGGAGAGAATAGCGCAAAGACGTAGTCGAGGGAGGCTCGACGATAATTGCGGGTGTTTACGGTTGCCTTGGTCATAGTCTCTCTCTCTCTCTCTCTCTCTCTCTCTCTCTCTCTCTCTCTCTCACCAAGCGAGACTCGACTCGCGTCAATGGTGTATAAATAGCGCTAAGCGAGCGAGAAAGAGAGAAAGAAAGAGAGAGAATCTTAAGGTGCGGCGAAAGTTAACGGACCCGCGAGAGACGAGAGAGAAAGAGAGAGTGGCGAGGGTGGTTTATCCCGCGGAATATCGGGCTGGCGAATAATATAAATAGACTTTGACAAAGGACGCCGTCTGCCGCTCTCCGCCAACGCGAACGCCCGCAAGCCCATTGTGCCAACGGAACGAGAACGCGCGCGCCGAGACGCCGAGCGAGAGAGAGAGAGTCGTCTTCCAGACAACGACGCGTTCGCGCGCGGGCAAAGACAATAGGCGGCCCTCGCGTCCTCCCCCGACGACGACGACGACTTAATTTAAGCCAATTCGCGCTAATCGGCTAACCGCAGCCGCACCTTCTGTATTAATTTTCGCCAATCTCATCGATTGACCCGTACCCCCGTCTCTCGAAAGCGCGCTCGCGCGCGCGCGCGTGTGTCGTAATGGCTTTATTGTGCCGCGACGCGCAAGCTCTTATTTTCTCCTCTCCGTCGCTCTGTTTCTCTCGCTCTCTTTATAATAGAATTTTGACGGGCGCCTACCACCGCCGCTGTTTTATTTGCATCGGTATATTTAGCAAAAGCCAAAAGACCAGCGGAGCGACGCTCTTTCTCTCTTTCAGCGAATAATTGCGCCTGGTCTATACAATGTTGCGCGAAAGCTCCTCGGCGGTGGTACACGATATGCACGCCTGGAGAATCGTATCCTGAGAAAAATAACGTAGACTTTTTAAATTTTATAGCGAGAGGCAGTGTGATTATGACAATAATCAAGTCTAAATAAGAGCCAGTCGAGTGGAGAAGGGACAATCGGTAGATGTATAGAGCGAGCCAATAGCCAGAGAGAGGCCGTGAGATACAAAAGGAGACAGCAGCGGCAGCATAAGGCCCAGCAATGCAGCGAGTCATGAGCTTCAGGGGCTACGGAGGCGAGACGAGCGAGTTCGTTACCAAGAGGCTTTGCTTCTCCTTCCTCCTCTCCGTCGGCTTCCTATGCCTGCTCGGTGGCTTTCTCCTGGGCGGCTTCGCCACCGAATGGAATCTCGCGATGATCGAGAAACGACGAATCCGAGAGCTCGCTGACAATGGGCTTAGCAGCACCAAGGATTGGCAATTGATGCTGCTCGATCGGCTCAACGCCAGCACTTTTCACGAGAACTTTGAAATGTGAGTTGCTGGATGAGAGCTTTTTTTTTTATCGTTTTTGGTGTTTGTTAATTTCCTTTTATTTTTATGTGCGTATTTAGGGATTACAGGGTGAAGAAATTGAGACAGGAGGAAGTTGACAGGATAAGTGACATATTCGAAGACATGAGTCTATTTCGGTTGAACGTCAATGAAACGAAGACGAGCACCATCGCCACTATTTGCGGATCCAGAGAGCAGGGTGACGAATCTATTTTAACATGTGCACGCGCATTTTTTTCGCAGGAGCACACTTTTTGTACACTGAAAAAAAAATAAAAATTGCATTAACAAGAATATTATCGCGTTCCGACGTTTAGACAGGTACGTGGTGCTGTCGGCGAGCGGCGAGGGCTTCGACGTGGCGATCAAAGTGGCCAGGACGCTGGATCACATTTCCAGAGTCACCAAGAAGTGGGAGCCGAAGAGGTCGTTGATCTTTTGCGTATTCCTCGGCTCGAGGGACCCATGCAGCGAGCGATTTTTGGACATGATAAGGCCCAAAGTAGTAGCTTACATAGCGGTTCACGGGAATGCAGCGAGAGGTTTATTATTCTCTTCTCTTTATTAGTTTTGCATTGAATTTCAAACTGTAATGTTGTATATTTGTTACAATTTAATTCGAACGACGATTGATTTTAGGAGACGAAATTGTGGTTTCTGGATCCGGGATGGTTCAATCTACCATACTGGACTCGTTGGACCAGATAAAATATTACAATCGTAATTTTACAAAGGTGCAATCGTTAAACACCCTTCCGAGGCTTAAAATTGATGTTCCTCATGCTGTTCTATCTTTTGTAGTTAGTATGAAAAATATGAATTTTCGAATTGTAATAATGTCGTTAATATAAATTGTATTATCAACGTTTAGAATACCAATTCAAATGCATACAGTGTTAAAGAAAATCAAAAATATCTGGCGGAAGTTATAGGATTAACCATGTGGAAATTGTCGGAGGAGACGTTTTTTCAATGGAATCCAAAATATTTTAATGAATCTATGAAGATAGCTCTGGATACAATAACGTCCAATGAATTAAAGGAAGTGAAAGGTACGATTTTTTTATTTAATAAATATTTGAACAATGTGAAATTGATATTAAAAATAATTTTTATTATTAGATAATTTAGATAAGACAGTCTCAAATCTGATAAACAGTATAACAAAATTTAACTCAGGGTTGGAAAGAGTTAATGTTTTAAAGTAAGTTAAATAAAATATAATTTTTTTTGTTTATGCTAACATGTTTAATAAAATATATATATTTGTAGAACCTTGGATGTTCGTATTATAAATGATAGACTGGTAGATTTAGATAAAGCCTTACTGTGCTTGGATACATCTTTAAAATCTAGATCTGATTTCACAAAGTTCAGAGAATTTCCTCATGAACCGCCTCACATAGTCAAAATGTACATGAATGAAATTACAGATTGTTACAAAGATGCCAATAATATTATTGTGAAGCAACCATTTTGCAAAAATATATTGAAAGACATTGAAGGATACTAAAACATCTGTTTTATACAAGAAATTAAAACTGTTTTAATATTGTTATTATATACTATTGATTGCTATTGTTAAAATATTTTTCACATTGACAGTCTTAGCACAATTATTTACAACATTATTCAGCCACTTAAATCCCTGCAATACAAGTATTCATAAAGTTAATGTTGATACATGTTGTGCATGCATATGTTTGTCAACCGCATAATACTTACGCTAATGTACACTTGCTGCTCCAAATCTGATCTCTCGTTCAAACTGTTCAGGTTTCAAGGTACCATCGATCGCTTGACAATCTGGGTTGAAAACAGAATAAGCACTAATTTCTCCTCTTCTTTTAGGTCCAGATCTTGTGTTGAAGTATATAAAAACTAATACGGATATCACAAAATATACAGCTCCAAATTCAACTTGAATAGCTATGATATAAATCGTGGACCACAACAAGAAGTACAGAAAGCACATGGTCCAAGAGAAAAATGGATTTGGAGGCGGTGTGAAGTCAATACTTTCCTCCGATATTATACTCTCCAGATCATCCTTGTCCTGAAATCTTTCACTTTCTTATTTCACAAATGTCATGTCGAGTTTCATTGCCTTACTGTTTTTACAAGATTATTTTGCAAAAAAAAAAGAAAATAAAAACCAAAAAAAAAAGAATAACCAAAACAAAGAATCAAATTGTCACGTATGTTTGTTTACAAAAGCAGGTAGAGTAGAAAAGAAGGTAACCTTACATCAACAATCGACCCGGTTGGGCTCCGCTGCCAGGAGAGTGCCTCTTTTATCCTATTCTTCGCGGCTTCCACCATAGCTTCCTTTCGCTTTTTGCTCCGGTAGGCAGCGAGCTTGGCTTCCATTTACGGTATACGATCCCCTGGGACGGCTTTTGCCCTGGCTTCCGTCTTTTCACATATTAATCGCACAATTAACCGCAGGCCTCTCTTTCTCGCTCCGGCACACCTGTTGAGATACGAGAAAATCGAACAGCTGGTGCACGAGTCGCGCGTGGGTGTACCAATAAACTGCGTGCCCGCAAGTTGTCCCTTTAATTAAGCATTATTCACGCATACACACATTGTAAGTTCATACACTAGTGTCGCGCATTGGTAAACAAAAGTGAAAAGAGCAAAACAAGGAGGGTAGATGGCGCTCGCTACAGACTTAATTTCCGCGAAGTTTAAAGTGACTTTACGTTTCTTCTGTTCTTATTAAGCGCGGATCTTTTTAAGGATTAAGCTCTGTGAACCCAAGAACAACGTTAACTTATTTGCAGTAACTTGCGCACACGTCAGATAAGCGATAAATCAGGTGGACAGACGTTGATACAACAAGAGAGGTTAAAAGCGACGTACAACAATGTCGCAATCGCTGAAATTCGAGGATAACGTTAGCACGGAGAAGCGCATGAAAGCCAAGCTGATCGAGCAGTACGACGAGCTGGTGGAGCGTCACGCGTCGAACATGCCGCTGGCTTGGAAGGCCAGCGTTATGACGGCCTGCCTACTCAGCGCCCTGGGCAGCTACTCCTGCGTCATAGCCTTCGACATATTCTGGGTTAGCGGCAACTCAATTTTCTCGAGCTCCCCGTAAAGCTCGTATTAAAAGTGTATACATCGATAGCACAGGGTGTCTGGCGGCTTCTGCTTCTTCTGGGCGGAAGTCGGCATTCAGCCGAAGATGAGGTTGAAAAGCATCAAGTTTCAAATGACTTACGTGGTCAATCATACCGAGCCGATGGACTGGGTCGACGACGTGGTCGTTACGTACCACCTTCGCCGGCACTGCCGCGATTTCGAATTCGTCAGCCTGATATCGTTCGCCGTCGGCATCGTCATGCACGCCATGTTCACCATGTGCGGCAGGGGCGGCTACGATCCTGCACTGCAAGTTCATCTCTCGCTTTATTATCGTTACCGAACGAAGGAAAATTGAATTTTCGTTTTTTTTTTTCAAAGATTCTTCGCTCCTTGGAGAATCGCCTTTCCAGGCTTGGTAATCTGCTTCGGCATGATGCTGCTGACCATGAGCACCACGCACAATTTCATCAACGGCTTTCTTCACTTCTGCACCGGGCTGTTTAATCTGGCCAACGAGTCGCTGCAGAGCAACAACAGCACCTTCCAATACACACGGTTGGATATGCGCGCGAACGTTTATATTTATTGAACGGGAATAGTCTTTACAGCAATTCTTGGCTTTTTCTGTCCAGGCCCTGCGAAGCTTTCCAGGTGTTCACCCTGACTTACAATAAGTACAATTACGATACTTGCAAGCTCTGGACTCTTCTTGAGGTGAGCTTTCGTTCTTAAATGTTGCAAACTCGAATTAACCGCCGTTTTAACTTTAGTACTCAGCCTGGATGATGACGTGGGGCTGGATCGTAAGCTTCTTCATACTGAGCTTGCGCATACTAACCGGAGCTGATTTTCAATTCATGAAAGTTCGAATATACCAGATAATCGACAACAAATACGACATCAAGACGTTCGTCCAGAAAGTCGAGTGGGCCAACATGCTGAAGGAGAGCCACCTGAAAAGAGTTTTTCCCGAAATCGCGATAAAACACGGAGCAAGAAGTATCAAAAAGGGAATAGAGTAATTTTCAAAAACTGTACGATAACACGTGTACAATGTCGATGTATTAAACTTTTAACAATCGCTGCCTGTCGATCTGCATCTTGTTAACGAGACTCTGCGATGACTTTTTCAATTTAACGATCGTCTTCATGTCTGCCTCCATTTTGCGAAGCAGGTACGGCTTGTCCAGCAGGCCGATGTTCTCGCGCATTTTCATGATGCTCTTGAACGTGCGCGCTCTCTCCTCCACGAGTTCAACGAACCTCTGGTACTCGGCTTTATTTTCGGCCGCGAGCTCCTCCAAATTCGCCGCCTCCTCTTGGATTTTTCCGTTGTAAACCTCGCACTCCTCGTCGATGTGTCGGATGACCTGAAACGAGCAAAAAAGATTGCTCAAACACGCTGTCGCAATCGTCCTTGACTAATCGCTTTGTAAAACCGTACCCCAGCTGCGGTCAAGTTGCGATTGAACAGCTTGGCCAGGCTCTCGAGCTGCTCCTCGCTCTTGTCGCGGCAGCCGTCCCGGGTGCGCAGCAGGAGCTCGTAGCCAATGACGGTGTAGCCGGCGCCGAGGCTGTCGAGGCCGGAGAGCTTGAACGCGAGCTTGTCGAGCTTGTGCCGGAGCTTCATGTAGGCGAGTCTTAAACGCGAATTGTCGGCGGAGCGGCGACCCTGGACCACCAGAGATCGCTCGAACTCCTCGTACCAGCCGGGACGCACAGCGATTTTTTGAGCAACTGTTAGCAGGGACGTGTCCAAGGCCTCTGTTACCACCGCCTGATCGGCCTTCGCGTGCTCCAGCTCTTCCGTTAGGCTTTTTAGTTCGGACTCTAAACGGGATTTGTTCTCGGTGGTTGACTCCCGCGTTTGCAGGAAGTTCTCTAGAGTTGCCAAGTAGCTGGAAATTTGTGGATTTTTTTTATGGGTATCGAATAATGTTGCTATTCTTTGTTCTTTGCTATACAGGCTAATTGTTTACCGGTCGTCTTCGTAGATTAAATTATCCTCGAACCTATCGAGAGCGGTGGCAAAGGAGGCCGAGTTGCGCATGGCGTTTATGTAGTTTCTAAAGAGAAACTTGTTCACCACGGTCAGCACGCGAATTTCGCTGCCGAGCTCTTTGAGCCGAGCTATTATCTCCTGGCGTTCCTCGTCTTTCAGCTCGTCGTAGCCGAACCTAGCGATGTCGTACTTGTCGGGCGCGTACGCCTGGTCCTTGGCGTAATCGCTCTCCTCCTCTTCCTCCTCGCCCTCCTCGATTCTTTGCATCAAGATGCCATTGTCGAAGAACGATTTCTCCGACTTTGGCAATGTTCGACGCGAGCGCGCCTCGCTAGGCACGGCTTGCGCGGCTTCCTCACCGGCATTTTCGTCTTCTTCGAAGCCACCGCTTGGAAAGCCGGAGCTTTCGTTGGCTGCCGAGCTTTTTTCGGTTACTTTACTGCCGGACTGCGAGGGAGCCTGGGACTGAGAGGTCGTTTGCGACGGGATTTGAGATTGCGACTGGGTTTGGGTTTGCGTCTGGGATTTATCTGGAATGGTTTTTTTTTGTAGTTTCGGTTATGGATAAATATTTTCAAATGGCTTATCAGCCGGTATGACGCAAAGAGATTTCTGCGCGTTGCTTTACCATCGCCTTGAAGGTCGGATGCCTTGGAGCTCATTGTCTGTTGCGATACTGAAATTTCCTTTTAACCCAACTGTGTGTGCCGGAGGTGTGAATGCGAATTAAACAAAAGCGCACTGATTTTATTGATTATTTATTTTTGCAGTAGATTATCAACAGTTTTGCCTGTTTCAAATGCCAATCGTGTGTACGAATATAAGAAACATCGGAAGATCGAATATTTACAATATTTACTGTCGAGTACAATAAAATCGGTAAATTACACAGTTGGAAGTTTTTATCGCGTTTCAAAGTTATGTCTGACGTCTGTTGTTACGTCCATAACAGTTTGCTTAAAAAAAGTCACCGATTACACATGTAAGCGATAACTCGCGCGATAAACATGTTTCCGGCAGTCGGAAAATAAAAAAAAAAACAACCAATCACTCACGTTATGATAAAAATTCCGAAACAAGTAAAAAAGAATTAAAAAGGAAACATTGCATCAATAGCAAAAATATAAAAAAAAAAAATAAAAATAAAAACTAAAATAAAAAAAAGGGCAAAACGCGACCAAAATTTACGAATTATCAATGGAGTCAACGAATCGCGTGCTCATGTTGGCCTGGAACTTTGGATTGCGGCCTCGTAGCACGAGATCCTGGCAGTGCGAGTGATGGACGTTCTTGGTAGGCTCGTCATCGGCCGCACGTAGTTGAGCGAGGAACATGCGCCTGGGCCGATTCGAGAGATTGAGATAGGAGCCGTGAAGGAGGAGATAGGAGAAGACGATGATCTCGCCCTTCTTGGCGCTAACCGGCGTCGCGCCGGATATGGGGAAGCGCTCGGGATCGACGTATCGGTACTTCTCGCCGTTCTCGTCGATGAGCTCGCGCTCCTTGAGCGGCCCG
Organism: Anagyrus pseudococci; assembly: GCA_030522585.1. Classification (NCBI taxonomy): domain Eukaryota; kingdom Metazoa; phylum Arthropoda; class Insecta; order Hymenoptera; family Encyrtidae; genus Anagyrus; species Anagyrus pseudococci. Next base: position 35,002 of record JAPYYQ010000661.1, on the reverse strand, counting down.
AGCTTGTGGCTGCCGGGGTAGACGCAGAGGCCGCCGTTCTCCGGCGTCGTGTCGTCGATGTGGATGAACACCGCGAGCATCGTGTGCTTCTTGAACGGGAAGTACGGGTAGTCCTGGTGCATGAGGTAAGGCGCGCCTTTTTCTGGTGGCTTCATGTGAGCCTTCGTGTGGTGCAGCAGGATGTCCGGCGTGCCCATTATGTCCTCGATCGCGTCCAGGAGACGCGGGTGGAGCAGCAGACGGGAGAATACCGCGCTGTGCATCTGCATGTTGTGGATCGATTTCACCTGGGAAACACGACCGATCGGTTACCGATTTTTTCTTGATTTTAATGCGAGTAGCAAGGGAATTACTTACGGTGTAATTTATGTTGTTCGCCGCCTTCTTCATGTCCTCTCCGACCCAGGCGGACTCCAAGCCGTCCATGTTTTCGTTTTGCTTCTGCTCGAAGAGGGACGTGTACTCTTCTTCGATCTCCTTGAACTCCTTGTCCGTGAACACATTGCTCAGCTTGACGAAGCCGTTTTCTTTCCAGAACTCCTTCTGCTCGGGTGTCAGGAACTTCAACTGGACCATCGTGGATTCCGATGTAACGTGAAAGAGAGATCGGTTCACCCTACAGCAAATGCAAAGTGACTGCGCTTAGGTCCGGCTTTGCATCTCACTTTTAATATATTGATCTCGAAACAGCTGATTGCTTGTTATCGTTTTCATAATGGACAAATCATGCTGACGTTGAAAGTGTTTATATATTTTTTTCTTTTTGTTGCAAGGGCAACTTATAATATATTCGTTTTTTCTTTCCTGATCAATTCTGTATGGATATTTTAATTGTAAATTTTGTTTCAACTTATTTGTATATAAGCATTTTTTATACTTATTGGACGGTAGATCAGAGGAGATATTTTTTGCAAAAAAAAGTTTTAGAATGGAAACTTTGCAAATGAGATAACCTTTTATAATCACAGTTGAAACCGATTAGTATAATCAGCATTACACGCCGGATTACTGCAAGTCATTCGTAACTTTTTTTTATTATCAATAATATTTCAGTAACACTATAAATTTATGAAAAGAATTGTGTAAGAGAGTTATTTAATCGTATAAGTTTCTAAATTTATATTTTATATTTGATTCCATGATTTTTACAAAATTATAAATGACAATATATACATATTTTGTAGAGTAATTTGTACAAAATTTTAAATTGGCTAGTTAATGTAGGTAATGAGAAAAATTATCTAGGTGTCCATAAACATTATTATCATCTGAGAAATTTAAAGCCTTTGAAAACTTCCTTTGATTGGTACCATTCATAACAAGCTTCAGATTCACAATTAGATTTTTCTACAACGTAACTTTTGTTTGTACATCTACTTTGAGAATCATTATAAATTTTAAATGAATTTTCACAGTTACAAGTGAGTAAACTGTCTTCATTGTAATGCAATTTTATATGAAAAGAAGTAGCATTTTGAGAGGTCAAATTAAATTGAGGTTTTGGAATGAAAAATTTTGATATTTGACGAGGATCTCTTTTCTGAACCAGTACAAAAGTATTTGTAAGTCCCAAAGGTACTGTCATTTCCTGTTGAAATTCAGGACATTCAAAGATTGACCTGTAATAATAAATTTAGTAAACAGTTGATAACTGTAATTTGATTACTGATATAATTATAATTAGTATTATAGATAATCACCTCATAAGATTCAACAAGGGTTTGCGTGAAGAATGGTGATACTCATGATGAGTATTGCTGTCCAAAATTACAGATGGTAGTTCAATTCTAATACATACTTTTGGTGAAGCAATAGTTGCTCCTATAACAATCACAACTTCTTTAATTTCACAATTATCTAATACAAATTGAGAAGCTAATTGCTCATTCACATTGCAAAGCGAATCAACTAAATTTTGCATCTGCTTGAAATTTTTGTCCGTTGGTTGTGACTTTGAGTGTAGCTTCATTAGTGAATCACAGGCCAATGGGATTTGTTGTTTCTGATACATAATGTACTTGATGAGTTCGATTACTATCAGCGTGCAACCATCACCAGTCAATAACTCCTCCAACTCAACGGATATTTGAGATTCAGTCTTTTTAACATGTTTGAACATTGTGCTACAGTTGGATGTTTAAATAAACGTAAACAAAGGTGATAGGTTAACGTTCTGCTCCACTTTTGCAATTACTACTCCGATGTGATTTGGCGAAACACGAATGTTTCATTCGTTTATTTCTTGGGTTAAATTGAAATGCTTATTTAAGCAGGCATTTAAATGCATCAACAATTTCCCACGGCCTTACCAGCGCCGTAAAAAAAATGCATTCACGGTCACGGTTGCCCGCATAACTACTTTACTCCCACGGGCTCCGGCGGCCAGGTCACGTGACGAAAACAAGAAAAGGCGGAAGAAAAAAATCGATCCTCGATCCATCGAATCTCTCCCCCTCTCTCTATCTTGCTTGCTCCAGTCCTTTCTAACATAACCTTTCGAAATAACTTTTTGTTCCGGTTGTTTGTATACAATCGGGTGACATATCGTTCCGCGCACTTAGTTTATGTAGGATGTTCGTTTTGCTGGGCGAATTGAATTTTTGGATTTTTGACAACGACGTCGACATCGAGGAGACTGATTTCGGTGCCTTCAGGTAAGGGATGATATCTACCTTATTTTACCTTAGCTGTAATTAGAATTCCAGAGTAATGCGGTCTATAATTACCTGGAGAACATGGAAAGTACTGTTACAAACAGTGCATATTTTCTTCGATTTCTCACGTATACGAGAGTTTCTTTTTTGTAGACAAACATTATTGAACAAATTCTTTTTTTTCTTTTTTCAATTGTTTTAATTGTTTTAATTGTTTTTAACTTTGTTGATGTTTTTAGCTATCATGACAAGAAAATTGATAATGTTTATGAAGAGGGTAAAAGGTCTTATGCTCAAAAAAGAGGAATGGTCTATGTCCCACAAAATAAAAAAGGAAACAAACTGAAAGATTCTATCAAATATTTAGAGGTACCAAAACTTCTGTTCCTTTTTTTTTGTTTTTCTTGAAGAACATTATTAATAATTTATATTTTGTAGGAACAATTGAGAGATTATTCTACAATATACTGCCAATGGGTTGATTATTGTAATATACAAATAATGCTTAGCAATGGTTTGCTAATATATATACAAGTTGATCTGAGATCAGGAGATATTCAAAAAATCATATTTGATAAGTATCTAATTGGTAAATTGTCTGATAGATTATCTGATGGTAAGATATAACAGTAACTTACTAATAAAATGTGCTTTATTACTATAATTTAATATACTATTTGTAATTTTCAGTAATCATAACAAAAAATTATATGATATGTACTTATAATGACAGTCAAATAACATTGGTAAATTTTTTAAAGCCAAAAAGAAATTTTTTTGACAAAATAAGTAGATTAGATCCAAAAATATCAACATTTGACTTTTGTGGGCCCAGTGGAAAAAGATTAGAGAAAAAAATTCAACATAATCGAGCAGAAGATTTAGTGAGTATAAAAATGTAATACAAATATGAGTTTACATTCATTTTATTGATGAATTTTTTTTTGTGCAAGGTTTTGATTTGGTGGAAATGTACCATGAATGAAGTTTATCCGTGGAGTCCAACAGTCAAAGAACACGATAGAGCCAATGTTCATCTTTATAGAATTATTAGGTAAAAGGGAAATTTATATTTTGCATCCTCTACCAATTTTACAATGTTTTGCAAAAATCTTATGAACATCCTCTATAATCTCTTTCTTAGAACTGTCTTTCTTTTCCTTTTTTTCTTTTTTAGCTGCCTTCTTTTTACTGGCTTTTTTAATTCCTGCATTGAAATAGAACAATCAATATTTACCTCATATTAACAATTTTTTTTTTAATTTGGAAAATGTACCTTTACATGCTGCTGCACATATAGTATTATGTTTTTTCTTATGAGCATTCCAATCTTGCTTTTTGTGTTCAGTAGATCTAGAAATCTCTTCTGCTGTTTTACGATTAATTTTTAGTGGCAATTCCCATGTGCCCTTGAACAATTAAAATTATAATAATTATAATAGTAAAATAAAAATTAATACTCAATATTAAATAACTAACTTTGTAATCACTCCACTTGTGATCAGGTTTTTTGTATGAAGCAAAAATGCGTCCATTTTTGTGACCTACAAATGTTGTTACAGTACAATGTCTAACTGGCCATTCAGGATGCCACCTAGGCACTTCCCAATTTTGTAATCTTGTTGGTTTAAAAGCATCTTCAGCCCAATGAGCATGCCAATGTTGAGACATTTAATTTTTTAGGTTTATACAAAATATAATACTGTTAATTTAAGTTACACAAGTGATAACTATAAAATTGGTTAGATTCCACTGTTGATTTCCATAGTTACCATTATAAGCATGTACAGTAGAAAGATACAAAAGTTTTTATATTGTTTTCATTTTTTTATTCCAGCACGAGATTAGAATTGTTGTGTTATCTCAAAACAGAATTTGATCCTTTGTGCATAATATTTAATTCTGATTATGATAATGTTATTCATTCATTGGAGCAAAAAGTCTCTAGAAAAGTAAGCATTGTATATTTAATGCCATGTATCAAATATTTTATAAAAAAATTTTTTTTAGGGTGAAGTTACAGTTGAGTGGAGGACTTATGAAGTTTCTCAAAATAATAAATTACATAAAATAGCAATTGTATCTGTACCACTACCAACCCATACAAGCTGTGTAAGACTGTCTCCAAATCATGAAATGTTACTAATTTGTTGTATAGATGGTTCTATAACACTTCATGATCAAATTAAAGGCACTAATAATACTGTAAAAGCTGCTTTTGTGAGTTGCATTCTAGACATTGTTTTACAACTTGTTTATATATTATTAATGACTTACAAAAAACTTTTTCAGATTCCTACCTTGGCTTGTTGGCATGGTGATGGTCAAATATTTGCTATTGGTAATGAAAGAGGGCAAGTGCAATATTTTGATATAGCTTTAACTTGTATTAAAAGTCAGACTTTAAGTGAAGATGTATTACCTGCCAATTTCATTGAATTGTCATCTTATTTTAGGTAACTATTATACAAAAAAAAATTTACTTTACACTATGTAATTTAATTAATTTATTTTATATTTAAGAACACAACCAGCTCTCATAAGGATAGAATGGAATAAAAAAAATGAAGTTAATACTTTTATTAATTATTATAACCATGGAGATTCTCTATTTTTAATATTCTTTGAAAGGTATAATTATTTTGTTTTTATATTTTTAGTTAATTAATCCTATCTAATATGAATAACAACATTTACAGGGGACCTATTGCAATTTTTAAAATAATTGAAGGAGAAAACTTTTCTGGAGATGTTTTGATACAAAAGTATTTGGCCAATTCTCAGGTTGAACAAGCAACAACACTCCTCACAGCAATGAACTGGGATACAAGTCCCCATGCTTGTATGCATTCTTTAAATCAAATTGTTAATTACCTTTTCAAGTTACCCTTGACTTCAGAAAGAGAAAGTAATAATTTATTTCTTTTTTTTAAATATATTAATCAAAGAAAGATTGTTTACTAATCTCAAGTCTTGCAGATTTCATTCAAAATGCATTAGGAAGTTTTCATGTGCCAGTTAAAGCAATAAGTCAAATAATTATTGACGAATACGGCGACGAAGTCAGGGACTTGACCAGAAGATTTTTTCATCATCTTCTCAGGTAAAATATTCAATAATAAAATAGATGTTAAAATATTTCCGATTAACTGTAAAATATTGTCATCAGATACAGACTGTTTGAAAAAGCATTTCGCTTAGCTATCGATTTAAACGACCACGATCTATTCATGGACATACACTTTTACGCTATTGTCTTGAAAGATACCGAAATGGCAACTGCAGCCAAAGAAAAGGCTGAAGAAATACTGAGCCAATGCAACAGCTGCAGCAGTTCGCGTAAGTTTAAAAAAGTCACAAAACTTCAATCGTATTATTTCGCAAAAAAATTTCAGTCTTTTATTTCTCGTTTCAGATTCCACTTGCTCGCGAGACTCGTGCTCTTTGTGCTCGGATTCGGCGAGCGAAAAAGACGGCTCTTACACTGAGGACACCGAGAACGAAGATTTTCTGAAAAGAGAAAGAGTCCACGCTAAGCGCACGTCCAAACACAAGCACTCCAAAAATTCCAATAGCCAAGCTCCTCCTCTGCCAATTCTTTATCCTCCCATTTTCAACGCTGGTGCTTTTATGACAGCGCCGTTCAACGAGGCCGTAGACAAGACTGAAGCTAATTTAATGTCTACGTCGTTCAACGTGCCGAATTACAATATTCCCTCGACCTCTTTCAACTACCCCGTACCCAATTTCATTCCGAATCCCTTGGTAACGCAGGTGCCTTACGTGAACAATGTGCCTTTCAATCCACTGATCAATCCTGGTCTTCAACAAGGAATGAGAGGCTTCGAAAATGCATACACGCCCTTCCGCAATCTTTCTCTAGCCAATCAGTTGACGCCTAGCGTCGCGCAATTATCATTGAACAGCATGTCCTTGGAAAATATCACCAATTCCTACCCTGTGGGTAATTTTGTGCCTAGCACTTTTGCTAATCCGCCCTTTGAGCCTGTCGAGGTCCCATCGAGCTTAACGTCGTCCTCTACGGACAATGCAAACAGTAACATCATGTCCACTTCCTTTAGTAATCGCATGGGTGTCGATTCGACGTTGCAAAAGGATACTTACGTTGGTGGTGAATTTGAAGGGGACAAAAAAGCCGCTGGGTTGACGGTGAAAACTGATTCTCAAACGATTCAGACTACTTCGCTTAATCATCCCCAGCCAACTACTGACAATACTCTGTTGCATAGCGATCCGCCCTCGCTTTCTCTCTATAATTCCGGTAGCAATCTAATGTCTACGTCGTTCAACGATCCCGACGACCCTACCGACGACTCCAATTCAAATTCCTGTGAAAGTAACGCTGCCAGTAGCTCAACGTCCAAGCAAAAGCTCTCCACCATTAACATTCCACCTCCTCCTCCACTGATAACCGATTCCTTGGCTAGTTATATCCAGAGTTTGCCGAAAAAAAATTACGTCTTATCAAGAAGTACGCCTGGATTGACAGACGTAGATAATCCCATTTCGAAACTGCAACACGTTAAATCATTGCATACAACTTCTGGTCTACTGCAGCCACAGAATTCCATAACGAATATCTTGCAAAGTCACCATAAAAATAATAATTTCCAATCTACCTGTAAATACAGATTGGACTACGATCTTGATTATGTACCATTTCATAACAGTTGCGATAATTTGAGCAACTCACATTTCAATGCCAATCACATTAAATCGAGCAGCTACAGTATACCTCCGAAAGCCTATGATGGTAAAAATTTTAAATTAGGATTTACTCCGAGTAGTACAAACGTTAGTACAAACAGAGAACACAGATTGTCATCAAATGTACCACCATTGCCTGTCGTGAATACTTCCTCTGTCACTCTTCAAGAAAAATCTTCAAGCCCATCTATGACATCTACAGATATAACTTTAACAACGTCGGAAAAGCCGAAAGTGAAATTTTCAGATACTGTGACGCACATTTTAGTGACCAATACGGTAAGAAATGAATTACCGAAGATTTAAATTTTTATTGTAATAACATTCTATTATATATCCAAATTCATTTTAGGGACAAACATATCGACCTGTTCAGAAAAAAACGGCACATGCTATGGATTCAAAACAAGAAGCAATTGACAATTCTTCACATGGTCTAGGAAGTAACAGTTACATTAAAGATTTTCAATCTCCATCAAGTAAGTGTCAATTTTGAAATTAAAAATTTTATTTTATTTTAAAACATTAAACTTTTAACAACAATTATATTTTCAGAAAAAGAATGTGATAAAAAAGAATCTCTAAAAACAGAAGAGACTGCAAAAATCAAAGTTGTACACTTTGGTCCTTTATAGTATTCAACAAGGTTTTATATACTATAGTCTCTGTCAAACAGAGCCTTTGTTAAGCAATAAGAAAGTATATATGTACTGCCCAGGCAAGTACTCATTAAGAAAGTATTATAATAAAAGTTTTTACATATTTTTATATACAGATATATTGTAAATAATCTTTTATACAATTTTATAAAATGAAAATAAATTTTTATATTATAGAAAAGTTTAAAATGACATATTTTCTAATTAAGCAACTACTTTTTATCTTTTTTTATATCTACTAATTCTTGTTTCAAGTCAAGTAATTTCTTGTCTGGAACATACCTAGCATTCTCGAGTTCATCTGTATGTTCAAAAATATCTAACATAACACCTTCAGGCAAACCAGCTTCACATATCCTAATAAATATTGGTAGTCCAATTGAAGTTATATTAGATATTTTCAAATTTCTTTGATAAATTTTTAAATAATATTCCACTTCAACTACTTGTGACTTTGGCTTGTACCTTACAACCCTGTACTCCTTACAAGGAAAAGCATAACTAAAAAATATATAAAATATATTTTTACAAATAATGTCAAATATTAGTAACTATTATAGAAATAATTACCATTCTTCTACATCAAAATCCATTTCATCTGCAACTTTGTGAATCCAACTTTGGTAAGTTTCCAAAATTGGATAATCGTATCCTCTTAATTGAACATTCAACAATGGATACAAAGGATACTTTGGTTTCATTGCCTGTAAAACATTTCAATTAAAACTTTGAACAACAAATTAACAAGAGAAATTTCTAAGTTACTATTGATAGTAACCTCTAAATAAGGAGGCTCATAAATACTGTAGAACTTGGGTAACATTTTGTGGAGTCTGCTCGCTTGGGTAGATTTTAAAAGCTGAAAATAAAATAAAAATGTATAAATTATATAAGTTTTTATTCCATACAATAACTAGATTTATTCCAAGAATAACACGAACTAAAACGCGATTTAGGTTAGTTTTACTTCAACTAGCCATTATCGCACTTTAACATCAAGGATTATTAGACTTACGTTTCTAAAAATGTTGACAGCCATATTAACTTAATTCGAGTAACTTGATCTGTTTTCCTAATTCAATAAACAATCATAATAAGATGAAAAAAACAATGAGAAACCTTGCGCACTATTTACGAAAGCGTAGCAGACCGAAACCGGGTTGTTACTGCACGACCTCTACAGTGGCCCGCGTCAATTATTTCAAATCTGATGGCTCTATGGAAAAAAAATTGTTAAAGTAAAATTAAACTAAATTCACTACATCCATGGCAATTAACGAAACCTGCGAATAGAAAGATAAATCTCAGGAAAAGGACAGAAAACAGAGAGAAAAAACAAAATTAATAACAACGGAGCTTTAGCTGCGTTGACAATGCGTCTCTATTGGAGCGAAAAAGGACTAACATTATCGCTACTTAGGCAAGCGATTGCTTAGGATTGCCATGCTATTTGGAGAGCTCGAGGGTAAGCCGCAAGACCGACAGGTACGAAGCGGTGGTCTTGAGCAGCTGGATTATGGTGTTGCGAGTGACGCGGAAGAACTTGCCGGCTGTGATGCTCAGGGGCTTCTGGGCCCTCATCATGACAAAGACGAGGTCGGCGCGAGTACGCCTGTCGGCGGCGTGCCAGCCGATCGCGTATACCGATCTGCCGATCTCCTCGCTCTGGTTTATCAGATAGTCGCTCGCGTAGCCGTAGATGAAGGACTCGGTTATCATCCAGCTTATGCAGTTGGTGCTCACGAGTATGCGCACGTAGTCGCTCTCGAGCAGCCCGACGAGCACGCTGAAACCTTGATTGCCCTGTTCATGCGACATTGTGCCTTTGTTCATGCGTATAGTTACCGCTCATGCATATGAGAATGATGCTGATGGTGAGCTGGACGAGGACGACGCTGTTGAAGCTCGCCTCGAGATTCTCGCCGAGATCGACGAGCTTGCGATGCCGATCGACGAGTCTGGTAACCCTAGCTCGACGATCGGTATCGTCCGCCTGCTCGATCCTACGCCACTGGACGTTAAGAGCGTCGAGCTGGGCGCAGAGATGGATTACCAGGCCGAAGAAGAAGCAGTCGGTGAGGGAGCCGCTCGTGCAGAGGTACAACATCTGGACGTACTGCACGCCCAGGATCACCGAGCTGTACCTGTCGACGAAGTCGCGCGAGAAAAAGGACGTCTGGCAGATGAGGTTCCACTCGAAATTCTCGTCTGGCTCTTGTAGCGCGTTGATCAGTATTATCCTGAGAAGGAAGAACGTCGTGCCTATGTAGGCGACCGAGTTGTACAGGATGAACTGGTACTTGTAGATCTTGAAATTGGGTAAGCCCTCGTTTCTACAGCGAGTTTATGATTTAACGAAAGGTTCTGGTTGTACCTTAACGTGGGATTCCATGATTCCCAACAGAGGCGCGTCGTTGGAATCGATACGCTCGCCGAAGTAGGATCTCAAATTTTTCGCTATTTTCTCGCGGTGCACGTGCAGACAAATGAGCTTGGAGAGAGTGAGGATTGCCGAGGCGAAGAACAGGTATATATCGGCCATGTCGGACATCGGCCTGTTACTTAGGTATATCTCGGTCGCCGTGTGCAACAAAAAGCTCGCCTGTTTATCGAGAGGATTACGAGCGTACAATATTGCTTACTGCATAAACAAAGATTCAAAGGGAATGCGCGTGTCACCTGTACAATCGCAGCCACGACGAAGCGACAAGTTCGGAAGGCGCTCTTTTCCTCCAGAGGCCAAACGCCTAAGATCCATAGGAACCTGCGATAATGATCAAACGCGTTCAGGGTAGTTTGATCCATCCCGAATTTTCCGCTGTGCTTTTACTTGTTTTTAAACGAGCGCTTAGAATACGCCAACGTCATCGTCGCTATAGACGTCGATAACTAAAAGTGCATCGCTATCGGAGAAGGGGGAGGGCGAATTGCGCAAGAATCGTTCGCTTGGAATATTCAATAGCTGATATAAAATAATCAGCCGAGCGGCGGCGTTTTCTTTCTACTCACCGTGACTATAAATTATTTAAACGACAGTCAATGCGCTCGTGACGACTCTATCTATTTTTTCGTATTATCATTATACACCTAAAGGGGTGGATAAGAGCGTGTCAGGAGAGAGAAAAAAATTATGTAGTGCAATACATAGAAATGGATATGGGAATAAAGCGTGAATTTGCATGGGAGATACATTTTATGCAACGATTCGTAGAAATCTTATGAAGAATTGAATGTAAAGTGTGCTCTAAAGTGTGAGTAGTAAGGCTTGTACATTATTGAGACGAGAAAAGGGTAATATCATACGGCGCACTGTTATACTTCGTATGTGGTTGTATTAAATAGTTAAACGGAGCTTCTGGGTAATTTGTACTTTGTGTGCATTGGGAGAAAAAATGTAAAAACCGTCGGATTGCCGTGTACGATGAGAGTACACTTATAACTATGGTGAACACCATGAAGGTGAAAATAAACAAAAAATATCGTGCGAATCCCTTGCAGTTTATGAAACGTACGTTACGTGGTAATAAAGTTTGATAAATTAAGGAATAAAATTAAATAACCCGGCACACCTGCATTATGAATACTCGAAAAATTATGTTAATGCTTATTTTAGGATTAAAGCACATAAAACTAACGTTTAATTTTTTTATTGTCAATTTCAATAACCAACAGTATTTATTTTTCACAGGAATAAAACGCAAGTTTCATCGAAACGTTTGTTTTTGCAGTACGCAGTTACCAAATAAGTACTTAATTAACCATTAATGATGTAAAAGGTGAGATACGCGTGTAAGTAACGCAATGTGTTTTTAAAATTCCTAATTATCCAAATTACCGTAACGCTAATACTGACCGATGGTATTAAATATTTGAATTTTAATCCTAAGCCTTAAGAATTCCTGTGTAATTCAAATAACAAGTTTCAAGTTCATCGATGCAATTCTTCATAAAATTTTGTACTGCAAGAGCATACCATCTTTGACTGTCTTTCCAAGCTATCCCAGACTCTACTGTCCGTAACAGCGCTAAACCACTCAATAATATTCCCTTTGTGTTTATTTTGTTCTTCTCACGATCGAAACCAGCTACAATTCTCCGGATCATTCCAAAAGCTCTTATTAACTCAGATCGATCAAGCGAGAAAAAAAGTAGTTGCACCGCATCCACCCAGCAGCCCTTCGCCATATCCCTCGTTTCCAGCCTGTCATTTGCCGCTATAATTATACCCTTTCCCTCGATCACTAAAACGGGCTTAGGCTAAGCCACGAAAAAAAGCACGACATATGCGTCACTCGCGATTTATTATGCGCATTCGAGAGCTATTCGCAGCTGAAACGCTCGGAATAAAGGGTTAATAAGATACGTAAGCCCGAGAGCACGCCCAGATAAGTATGGCTCGCGAGGCAAAGTTTTGCCAATGCTCGACCCTCCCCTGCCCCGTGTCCTCGGCTAGTATTTTATTGTACTCTCGGTAATTGTCTCCCCTATAAGTTTCGAGTATGGACGTCAAGGGGCTGGAAAGCAAGTGGAACGACGACGCTAAATACGCGCTCAAGTTTAGCAAGTTTTGCATTTGGCCGCTTGGGCTTTGGCCGATTGAGCCTACCACCGCTTTCACCTTGTTTCGCTTTGTTTATTCCTTTACGTCGCAGGTAGGAATAGCCCTGGTACTCGGCTTCCAACCCCAAAATTTGCGTATATCTTATGTAATGAAATGAAAAAAAATAGAAAACATTGTTATAAAATTACGGTTGAAACGAGGAGTTTACATAAAATTACAGTGAAAATATTTGAATAAGAAATACACATCGAAATTTGTTCATCCGTTAATGTGTTTAAAATAGTAAAATCCTAAAACAAACGTTCTTATTGTTGCTATACGCGGGTCAGTTATGGATGTTAGGGACGCAATCGTACGCCGCGTACCTCGGCTGCGGCGACTCAGCGGCCAGCGTCGATTACGTTATGATGGCCGCCTGCTCGGGCATGGGCTTGTCGAAAATGTTGGCCCTATACTTTTACAAGGACAAGGCCGAGGAGGTAACTGGCTCGGCTGTTAACGATCTCCTGACGATACCAAACGACGAGACTCGAACGATCATCCGGCCTTACTTCAAAAGGGCGCGCACCGTGTTCTACGTGCAAATCGTCTCGTCCTACATGTCCAACACCCTCATAATTCTCGGCTCGATGCCGTTCCTCATACCGCCACCGGCTAACGTAACTTTGTGAGTGTCGATGATGATCTTGTACGTCCCTCTGTCCCGAGAATTAACTTTTTGTACAAAACGATTTGCCATTGCTCAGGAACGACACGATGGACATGCCGCTGAGGCAGCTGCCACTGCAGACCGGCTGTATGTTCGCGCATTACCGCGACGCGATCTACGGCTTCTTCTACGTCTACGAGAGCATAATGATAATGGTGTGCCTGCACGGCAACGTCGGCTCGGACGTTTATTTCTTCACCTTGGCGATGCACCTGTGCGGCCAGATCGAGCTGCTGAAGGTCGATATGGCGGAAATCGGCAAATCGGCCGGAATAAGCGACGCGCGCGAGCACAGCGTCAAGTGCATAAACAGACATCAAAAACTCCTGAGACTCGTGGAGAAGCTGAACCAGACGCTCTCCGGCATGCTCGTCGTTCAGCTATTACTCAACGCCGGAATAAACTTGATGCTCGGTAGGTACGATTGCTTGCTTGGATGCTTTATAGTTAAGATTGTTTCATTAAACAAATGTGTATACACAAAATTTTAAAGCTCAATCACATTTAAACACACACGCACGCGAATACACACTTGTCCCTATACAGGTATCCGAATAATATTGGCAGTAAAGAGCGGAATGTTCGCCTCGGCTCTGAGGCCCATTATCGCCTTTTACGTGCTGATGCTTCAGCTGTTTCTCCTGAGCTACGCCGGCGACCGGCTCGGCCAGCAGACCGATTCCGTCCTAGACGCCCTTTACGACAGCTACTGGTACGAGCTGCCGCCTCGTCATCGCAACGATTTGCACTTCGCCGCCATGAGAGCCAACAAGCCGACCTACATGTCGGCCGGTAATATTTACGTCATGAACCTTGACAATTTCAAAAACGTTCTCAAAGCGTCCTTCTCCTATTTTTCCATCCTCCAAGTGATGTTCGATGCTTAGAGATATCGTAAATCGTGTTTCGAATGTTCCAATATTACTATGTGTGTGTATGTGTTAACTTGGCAAAAATACGACGATTTTGCATTGTTCGCACGTTTGATTGTAATCTGGTGTTTTCAATCGGTTCAGGATGCAGTGGTGATCGCTCGAAGGGTTGTGAAGTATGATATGGACGTAGCTATGATCTGTAGAAAGTACGAAATAAAAATTAGTTTGATACCTCAAATTTTTCATCATCTATGTTTTAAAGTTGTTTCGAATAGCTTACCCCGGTGATAAAAGGTAAGTCCATCATTGGCATAATTCCGGGTACGTGTATTTTGAGAATTTTTTGGCTTCTTATCATCATTATTATTTTCGTCATTATGACGTCTCTGGTTTCTTTGTACCACAGAGTTGAATATGCAGACAAAGCGATGTCATTGCTCTGGAAATAAAATGAACGTTCTGAATTATGTTTCTTACGGAAAATTAAATTAAAAATAAGTTTATCTCTCAAACTTACAACTGTAATTAAATAATTTGCACTCGTGCCGTGCATGATAAGTCGTAAACAATTGATCAAAAAAACTACGCCAAACCTTCGCATAGACGCTACGGTCGCTTTAGGCTAATGAAAAAAAAAAAATAATAACAATCATGATTATTACAATTTGTTCTTATAGTCAATGTTCAATATGATAAGTAATACAAACGTTAGTTATCTGTAATCCAGCCCCTACGGAGTAAATAACAAAGGCAACGATGGTCTTCGATATTACCGCTCGTACAGCCCGAATGGTATCCTCTGCCAAGCTGCATTTCAAAAACGAAATTTTACGTATACCCGAACACAAGTAAGAAGTAAATGAAAAATGGTTATTACCTCAAAATACACTGATGTTCTTGAATGCACTCCTTAAGCTTAGCAGGCTGATCCTCAAGCGCCTGCATTTGACTCGCTAATATTTTCAAGCGCGTCGAGCAAATGTAGATCAAGAGTACGACCACTGCGTCGACGTTGACCATAGCGCTACTGTGGATCATAACGACAATCTGATTGAAATAAATGAAAATGTCGACGAGGGTAGATCTGATCCAGGGTGGATAGTAAGTGGTCGTGAGGAAGTTGTCCCACGTTGTCACAGCGGGATTTGTGTAATACAGAATCACTATGACGAGGTAGAGGAATACGATCATTATCATTATCATCCCAAATATCATAGCTTTCTCCTGCAAGACAGTCTGCTTTTCCTTGTCTGCCGTCACTAGATATTCCTCCGACTGTATTACCAGATTCTGAAATAATGACGATTATTATGATTCGTCAAACACTTGATAAACTCAAAAAAAAATAATAAAAGACTCGTAAACCTTTAGAAGACTGTGGTAGCACTTGTTGTTTATCAAAATGATAAGTATCTCCATGTAGGCAATGAACTCCATCCATGAAAAGCTCGCGATGAGAAAATCGTAGCGGGCATGGTAGCAGGTGAGTATCGTCGTTACCGCGGCTATAATGACGTTCGTGAAGTAAAACCACCATAAACAAGCGTAAAAACTCGTCCAAATGTTTTTCTCGTCATCTTCCAGCGGCCAGACCCCGTAACACTTTCCCATAAATTTTAAAAATCTAAAGCTTATTAAAAGGTTCATAACCGAAACTTTAAATCGTTCGAGATGAACGCGAGTGACGTATTTCTCAGCAATGCAGAAGCATTTAATAAGTGGCCGGTTAATTATCGTTGTTACTCAATATTTTATTAGATCAACACGAGATGTTCGTTTTAAGAATTGATCAAGAACCTCCATACGCTGGATAATTAATTTTATTTGCATTTACATACACGAGGAGAAATGCTCTTTGGGGTGACATTAAATTTACTAATGACATAAGAAAAAATTTTAATGGATAATTAATTGAATTATGAGAATTAGGTCGGGAATAAGAAAATTTTTCCAAGAACAATTGAAGGGCACCATTGTTCCCAGACAGATATGTTAATGATGTTTGTATAGCTATCTTATTGATTATTATGCACATTAGTCACCTACAACCAATTTAAATCGATTTTTCGTTCAAAATTCAAATTGTTTAAAAGTAATAGTTAAATGTAATATAAAAAATAAGCTTTATATTATTTGTCGTCTATTTTATACATAATGAATAGAAGTTTTCTTAACACATTATATTATGTAATAAATATTATAAAAAAAAGATAATAATATATTTGAAAGCACCGGCATAGAATATATTAGAATAATTGTAAATTTTACGTAACAGTTTTTTTTAAGATTTTTAAAGAAAACCGTTTTCCATACACTATCTCACCTAAAACACGCACCGCAAATAATTTTTTAATCGTAGTCTACTTTTCAATCATGGTGTACAATGTTGTAAAATATGATACTGATGTAGCTATTATCTGAAAAAAATCAAATACCCAAAAACATTTAAATTCAATGCATAACAATAAAAATTACAGATTTGTATGTCCAATTAATTTATGAAATCTTACCTTAGTTATAAAAGGTAAATCCATCGTTGGCATAATTATCGGTACGTGTATCTTAAGAACTTTCTGGCTTCTTGTCATAATAATTTGTTTTGTCTTTACAACATTTCTACTTTCATGGTACCACAAAGTGGAATACACAGTGAACGCGATGTTATTGCTCTAAATATATAAATAAATATTACTAAAACGTTTCCACAAAAGAACAAAAAATTTTACTAAACTTACAACTGTGATCAGATGGTTGACACATGTACCGTGAAGAATAAGTCGCAAACAATTAATAAGAAAAACTATACCAAACCTCTCCATAGACACCAACGTTGCTTTAGGCTATAAAAAGAAACCCAGATTATTTCGGTTTTTTCTTACACTACACACTCAATATGCAGTTTAAATACAAACGTTAGTTATTTGTAATCCCGCCCCTACAGAGTTAAGGACAAACGCAATTATGGTTTTCGATATGATCACTCGTACAGCGCGATTGGTCTTCTCCGCCAAACTGCATTTGAAAAACAAAATATCATGTACCTAACATACGATTATCACCAATGATATACTGATAAAAAAAGTTAATACTTCAAAATAGATTGATGTTCACGAATACAGTCTTGAAGATTATCAGGCTGATCATCCAGTGTCTGTATGTGACTAGCTAATATTTTTAAGCGCGTCGAGCAAATGTAGATCAAAAGTACAACTATTGCATCGACATTGACCATGGCACTACTATGGATCATAACAACAATTTGATTTACATAAATGAGAACGTCGAGAAGGGTAGATCTGATCCAGGGTGGATAGTAAGTGGTCATAAGAAAGCTTTCCCATGTCGTTTCAACGGGATACGTCTTATACAACACCAATAGTGTGAGGTAGAAAAAAATTCGCAATAATATAATATTCTTGAAAATCGCAATCTTCTCCTCCAAATAGCACCGTCTTTTCTCATCAGCAGTCACCAAATAGTCTTCCAACTGCATTAGTAAACTCTGAAATTAGGAAGATCTTTACAGTCTCTTCGATAATTGCAAAGCACAAAAAAGAAATCGGATACTTTGAAACCTTGAGAATATTCTGGTAATACTTGTAGTTCACCAAAACGATAAATATTTCCAAGTTCACCATGAACTCCATCCACGAGAAGCAGGCTATGATGAAGTCGTTGCGGGCATGGTAGCAGGTGAGTATCGTCGTTGTGGCGGCGACAATGTCGTTTATGAAGTAAAACCACCACAAGCAAGCGTAAAGTATGCACCAAATTTTGTTGATACCATCTTCCAGCGGCCATATGCCGTAACACTTTCCAGTAAATTTTAAAAATCTAAAACCTTTTAAGAGACTCATAATTGAAAACTTAACAAACTTTCCGCAGATATGTTGAGCGTAAGGTGACTTTTTCGAAACTTCTCTACTCGAACACGTGTGATTATGAAACTCGTACCAAAATTTGACCCGGCAATGAGTTAATGATAATCGGTAAATATCATACTAATGGTATAGCAAATTTGAGTTTGATTTTAGATTCAACAACCAGTTACATGATTAATAATTAGCAAAATAATAATGTAAACAAGGAAGTTTTTAAGAAATTCCATTATTTACGTAGATTGTCTTCTAATGATTTCGATTATGTTAATGAGACTCTTGTATTGATTTTGCAGTTTTTTAGTCTGCCATACTGAAAAATGTTATTTTCCAATATAATGATATAATTCTGAAAAGACTACACATTGTAAATATTTTTGTTGCTTCTATGTTAATTTAATTTAATATTTATAAATCTGTCATTGAAACGATAAATAGATACTCAGAAGGTCGTTAGTCGATTATACTAATATTCTTATTCAATATATTGATTTGAAATGCCGCTAGTAAAACGTGTACGTACTCTTGTCAAGAGTAATGTACCACAAACCGATCATGTCAAGTTCTACATGATCGATTGATATTAAACCCTAAAAAGTTAATAATATTATTAAGAGATGACGCTGGTTGCTGTCAATTGTTGCTTTTCAAATTTTTTATCTAACTGCTCCTTATTCATTTTTAAATTTTCCACGCTAAAAGTAAAATTGTAGTGTAATAAAAACCTGTTGCATATGTATCAAAAATTTAAAAACTTTCAACTAAAATCCTTCGTGATTAATAAACGCCATCTCTTACTCATTCCTCGAATCTCCAAACCTATAAAAATCATAGATTCCTCGCATTTATCGAAATTCGAATATGAAAAAGAATCCTATCAACGGAGAGTGAAAAGAGCCAGCTGAAACGGAGCGCAGGTGCACTCGCCGGCTGTTCATGGAGAACAAGTGTCACGCAGGTTCTCCATCTCTCTCGATCTCAGGCTCTCTCCGCATCGGGGGAAAGGGAACGGGGGGGGGGGGAGATCGGAGCGGCGCGCGCGTGGTTCCGCCGCGGCGACACTGGCAGCGCCGGCGGGGCAGTGTGTAGTAGTAGAGAGGCGCCCACGCCGTCAACGGGTTGCCCCGCGTGTACCAGTACAATCGGCCCGCGCCGCTGAGCAGCAACGGCAAACGGCAACACGGGAATATAATATACAGCGAGCGCGCGCACCGAGCAACAACACCTCTACCTCCTCCTCCTCCTCGCGCGCGCTGCGGTCCGTCTGCTACGCTTTTCCCCCGCGGCCTTACATACCGATATACCGTTCTTTTCCTCCTATAGCCGTTGTCTCTACCCTGTGCGATTGTTAAACAATATGGCTGGTGTTGTGCTCGTCGTTGGACAGTCCGAGTTGCCGATGCAGCCTGCTCCGGCTACCTGCTCGCTTCTCTGCTCCGGCCCTTTCCACTCGGTGAGTTGTTTTTCTTTCTATACAGGCGTGTTGTGTGTGTATGTGTGAGCGTATAGTACACGAACAGGGGAGCCGTTGACCAGTTGCGCAGCGACCAATTATACCATACGTCCCCCGCGCGCGCGTTCGACGAATATGGAGAGCCGTAGGGGGCGGCTGGGCCTCTGGTGCAGAGGAGCTGTGCAAAAACGCAGGACACCATAGCTCGGGCTCATTTCGCAAAGCAGGCTTGCGCAACGACAGTACGCCGATGCGCTTTCTCTCTCTCTCTCTCTCTCTCTCTCTCTCTCTGTCTCTCTTCTTCTTCCTCGGCGATGACGCCGGTGTTTTTCCCTCATGGCGCGCGAAGGTTAGGTCGCTCCGCTTTTTCGCGCGCGGGTCGACGGACAAGCAAAAGAGAGAGAGAGAAAGCGCTGCCGCACGCGCGTGTGCAGAGAGAGCGAGAGGAGCGAACGAGAAGGAGAGCGCGTGCATTATTCGAAGCAACAGGTTTTTTCGGCGCGCCAGCTCTCCTCCCCTCGCGCTCTCTTCTTGCCGCCCTTGACTACAAATAATGGCCCCGGTGCGCATTGTCGGCAACTGGTGTCCGACTTTTGCCACCGGTTCTTTGCCGGGACGCGAAGGCGCTTTAAATGCCGTTTGGAAAATTTTGCGGACTTTGATTTTTACGATCACTGACGTATGGAGATTTGTGGCGTTGCGGTTGATCGCGGCCGGCCTCTCCGCGCGTGGGAGGCTTTTATAGGATCGATTTTAACGAGAGACGTAAAATTGGTTTAATTGCTCGCGGAGTTTGGATTTTACGCTCGCGCTTAAAATCTTGGCTCGGTGTAATATCGATGCTTTGATTAATTTCATCTTGCGCGTTTTGAAATTGATGTTGCGTCGTTTCTGGGATCCCTGTCAATTGCGGTCTTATATATCCGTATACAGATCGACGGAAATACAAACTTGCTAAATCACAGCTTTCTTGGGTCTCGAGTCGTACGTACACGATAGTTGGAGTAAGAAAAAAAAGAGCTTTAGGTCCTTAAACATGCGAGCAGCATAATTGTATAGATGAACGTGCAGGTTTTAATTTTCGTTTCGTAATGAGACTGCATTCGATCGTTATCAGACGATCGAAAATTCAAAGTAGCTATTCGTTAAGTTAACACGATTAAAATTTTATTTCTTTTTGCGCTTTACGCGAAACTTTATATAAATCGCGTTTGTACCTCGGCTTACATGCTCGACTCTTTAACTTCTTCCTTCTAACGTATTGCATAACGCCGTAGTTTTCTTTATCTTTTAATCATCTCGAATGACTTGCAAATTTCGTTTCTCTCTCCTTTTTTATTCAATTCGAAATAATTTATCGTATTGTCATGATTATCATTGAAATATTAATCGATCGGAAGATAAACAATAATATCGAACTTGAGATGTGCAATGTTGTTTAACGTAATTTTTCGGGCTCATTTGCGAGAGAGAGAGAGAAAAAGTTGCAACATCATTAAAAATTTCGATGCACTTGGAAGCAGCTGTTAAAAAAAATATATTTTTTTGTTATTTACCAAACGCGTGCGATTTTGTTTTGCACGCCGTATTTTCGAGGGAAGTGCGGATAAAAGGGTATGCTGCTTTATCGCGAGCGATCGATTGCTGCAATCGATAAGTAAATTATTGCGCCGTCGGGAAAATCTTGCGAGCGCGCTTTATCAGCGCGTATTCTATTCCTTCTTCCAAGGTTTTTTTTTTTTTTAAAGTAGCCTTTAACGCAGATAACAATGCATGAATTGTTAAAATGCCAAACGCTCGAAGATAAGCGCGCTATTTATTGTATACCAAAGGCTAAAAATCGCTACGCAATAAATTTTTCTTGGTTTAGATCGACTGAAATTTTTCTTAAGTCTGAGAAAATCTGAATTGTTTCTTTACGAACTTGCGTATGTGTATCAGATACAAGTTAGTCACTGTGCTTTTTTTTAAAAAAATGGTCGATAAATTTTTGTAATAGTTCACGTTGGAAGTGTTGCCGCTAACTAACGTCTTTGAACTTGACTCTGTGCGCGGTGTTTTAACTTTTTCTTAACGGCTTTTCGGTTATATCGGCCATCGTATCAGGATATATGCTGATTCATCGCAAAGAGAAATTAATATCGAACTGTAAAAAAAAGATGACTAGTCTAAGGCTATTATTGCATTTGCACAAACGGATGCGCATAAATTTCAGGTTTACGATAAAATATAGCGTTTTAAAAAGTTGAGGAAAAAAAAGGCGAGCGCTGGAGAAAGACGCCGAGATGAAGTTTTCTGATGCTTGCGGTTACTTTATTGTTAGAACGTGATGCAATGTATCGCTCTCTTGTCCAGTGACAAATCCTCTTTTTTTCCTCAGTGACTAATGAGGACGCATTGAAATGCGTATTTTAATGGAATAAATCATTTGAAAAGCAAAATTAGTAGGTCGGTTAACAGTATACCAGCGCCACAACAACGCTTACTCGTGAAAAATCATCGTTATTTTGTCAGAACCTCGCGCAATTTTCAATACAAAATCCACATTACAAGATGTAACTATCCGTACCTGCAGCAGAAAAAAAATGGGAATTACCCAAATCATTTCATAAACCGAAATTACAGCGCTCCACTTTCCCAGTGTACCCAATGATAATTTCCGAGTCAAATCCAACGAAAAATCCGCGCAGGTCTTACGAGATGCGCGGGAGAGAGAGAGAGAGAGAGTGGCTCACAGCTTGGAGAAAGTCGTTTCTCATAAGAGAGAGAGAGAGACCTACCAGCCGTTAGCGTCTGGCGTTGCGTAAGAGGCGCGTTATGCCCGTTGTCCGGCCACAAGCGCGCGTCACGACGCTCACGGAGATCGAGAGAGTGGTATTACCATTGGGCCGCGCGCGCTTACACGTACGGCAGAGCTGAATTGAAGAATCGGAAGCGAGACCGGGTTAAAGAGCGAGACTGCGACGACTCGCGTTCGCCTGTATGTAATGTGACAAGTAACCTGTCTTTGACTCTTCGGTTTTTCTTCTTTTCTTTTTACGAAATGTTGGGGGGGTGTTACTGCGGTGTACTGGGAGAAATTTGAAAATGTAGATTGGTTTTTATTTTAAGCTTTACATCGTCTCGGGTTTCCTGGGCACGTTATTTGACGTTTGATTAATTATCGGATATTCTGCTTTTTATTCGCGCTCATCGCTTAATATTGGCAAACGATCAAATTAATTGTCAGATTACATGGCAAATCGTAAAAGAATTTTCCGACGTGTCGAATTGTATATTATTTTTTTAAGCTTATCCAACAATTTATATGAATTTTTTCCGTTATTAAAATATTACGTAAACCTCTTGGCTTTAGGCTCGCTCGATAATCCATTTATTATACATCCATAATAACAAATGATGAATTCATTCGCAGTTTTCTAGCTGTATGTGTATATATAAATAAATAAATCATTCATATAGACCAAACGCAATCAAGCATAATCCAACGTCACCGCGCCAACATTTTACCTGCCGGAAAATCGATAGAAATACAATCAACCTTAACGAAAACCGCGAAAAATTCGCCGCACCACAACCTAGACGACGACGAAATCATCCTTGAATCCATCGTGTAAATCCATCATAGCTATATACACAAATATAAAAATCCCATCGAAGAGTAAATTCTAGAGACTCTCTCTCTCGTTCGTTGAACAAGAGACCTCGGCTAAGCTTACAATTAACTTGGGCCACGAGTCCGGAAGTGTACGCGGAATTTCTATAGATCGCGAACGTCAAGGGGGGGGGGGGAATCGAATCGCGAACGCGGCCTTGACCACTCGAGGCACGCGCCGCGCCCGAGCGATAGCGGGTGTACACGGTCTGTGCGTGAGAAAAAGAAAACTCCTGCTGTCGAAACTGTTTGGCGCTAGCTGAGGAAGCGTGTGAGATACACTTTGGACATAGACACATGTGTGTCAAGTCATTCTCCCATTCTTCTTTACTGCTTACTGTAATTAGCCGATTTAGCTTGTAACCACTGCCCTGTGGGTTACAATTTCTATTTCTGTCGTATTTTTTTTTGTGTGCGTGCTCAGACCTGTTACCTTACGAATTCCAGTTGACCCGTATAACGCAACTGGAATACCATTGATGAAATCAATCGGTATCGGTAGCAAAGGTAATAGCCTGTAATTTAAATATACAGCGCAGACGCAGCATAATCCTCGTTACTGGTTTAATTTTACCAGGCCCAAATTGGCAG
Source organism: Anagyrus pseudococci (assembly GCA_030522585.1). NCBI lineage: Eukaryota > Metazoa > Arthropoda > Insecta > Hymenoptera > Encyrtidae > Anagyrus > Anagyrus pseudococci. Next base: position 11,239 of record JAPYYQ010000661.1, on the reverse strand, counting down.
TTAGCACTTTGGATAACAATAAGTTAGATATCGTTGGCGAACTCAACTACCTGGTCTACGTGGTCTTAATAAATAAGTCACGATCGTATTTCGAGGAAAAGAAGGCGACCTACAACGCGGAAAGACCATTACGTCCTTTTCGCTTGTTCGATCGTTAGCAGCAAAATAAAGACCTCGCGATGAACTTGTCAATACACCTAGGCTACCTTACTCTACCCCCCCTCGACCCTCGCGTCTCTCTTACATATACATGTGTGGACATAAGCGCGCGAGTTCTCGGCCTTAAACTTGAGCCGCAAAAGCCGAACTTTACGCTCGCGCGAGCATGATTTTTTTAAAAGCTCCGAGCTGAACTTCAAGCGCCTTGCGCACGTATGCAATTAGCTGAAGCACGAACGGAGCGAGAGCAAAAGAGAGGGAGAGAGTGACTGAGAGCGAGAGAGAGAGATAGCGGGGCCAAGTGCGTCGGTATGGCCTATAACGCCACCCGTGTCTCCTGCTGTATACACGCCTGCGAAGGACACGCGCGCGAAACGACGCCCTGAAACATTAATGCTCTCACCCTCCCCCCCCCCCCCTCTGTTACTTCGTTGGTGCTTGGCGAAAGTTCGCGGTCTGGTGATCCGCGAAGGCGGTAGCGGCGAAGGTTGGCGCGATCGAATAATCTTTCGACTTTTTTTTCAGCCAAAGGCTGACCGGCCAATCGTCCAGCTGTGGGGGGATATATAGAGAGCGGGGCATGGCTACCGCGATTCGACTAATATCTATACCGCCAACTAGCCTGATGCTTTGATGTGTATATCCGCGCCCTATATACTCCTTGGCACGTCGATGCGAACGTGTAAGCTCGCGTTTGCGACTCTCCTATATGTATACCGGTCTTTCTTTTTTTTTTTAGCTTTTCGTGGGTGTGCGCTTACCTGCTTCGGTTGGTCTTCGCTAAGGCTTTTATAGTGGGTAAACACGGGTGTCAAGGTGTCGATCGTGTTTGAGCTTTCCACATGCTGATTTGAGATGTATATTGTTGAATTTCTGGGACTACTGGGTAACGCCATTTGTGTGCATGTGTGTGGGTGTAATGAGAAGAACGTGGGCTTGGATAAACATTGTTAGAATAAGAGGGAAATTTGTAAGACTTTGACTGATCGCTCTTCGAATGTATTTTTAAACATGTCGAAACGAAAAATTTGACGAAATAAATGACGATGTTAATTGAACGAAAGATAGCTTAATAAAATAATTGTAAATTTGAGATAAAGCGAAGCGAATAAAAATATGAAAGGAGAAAATAATTTGTGTGCATAGGAGTGAGAAAGAGCATCGTAGTTTGAACACGATGAAACGCTTATTGATTAACCGTTTATATACGCATCTGTCCTCTTCAATAATTCTCAACATTCGTGTGTGTGTGTGTGCGCGGCGTGCGCGTACTCGGAAGTTCCAACGTCCTAGAAACTTTCATTCGCGCGAAGCCGGAAAAAGAGCAAGAGCTGAGGCCGCTTGTCATTACGAGCCTCTATATAATTGTCGGCGCATGAAAATATTCATGCGCTTATATACCGCTAACGCATCGGACAATACCAAGCCGTTTTCTGATTTTATAAAAATTTTCCACCAGACGCCTTCTTTCCGACCTAATTAACCAGTCGAGCCTCTCTCTTTGTACGAAAGTAAAACTATGTATGCATACACTTCATTACCATGTCTATAAGCTGGCTTTTTTCTTCTTCTTAATGATACATGGAAAATAAAATTCGCCCCAATTACGAGGCCTTTTTTTCTCTCTCTTCCTAACGATCATCTTTAACGCGTATCTCAATAACGACGGCAATAAAAAGTAATCCAGCCGGGTGTCTATATAGCGTCATCCGAGAAAAAAAACCCGATACCCCGCGCGCATCTAAATTTAAATGCCGCTGCAAAAGAATACAATTACGAGGCCCGGCCCCATGAGCGCGGCACTAAAAAAAGACGGGACGCGATACAAATGATGACAAGAGAACACGAACACGCGCCGGAGGAGAAAGAGCTGCCCCTCTTCCCCCACCCCCTTCACCAGTAAACGGGCGTGGCAGTTAGTCGTCCCCCCTCTCTCTCTCTCTTTCTACATCTATCTCTCTCGTGCTTTCTACCAAATGGATTTCTAATTTACAAGCACAGCGCGCGAGAGCGTTGGTCTGGAAGAGAAAAAAAATCGCAGCCTCTGCTGTAAGAGGGGGAGTTACGTAAAACTAACCGAGTGATTTTATAATCTTCGAGTCGTCCGTGCGCGCTTGCACGCCTCCCCCTCCCCCTTGGCCTTGAAATTTTTTTTCTTTCATATTTCTTTTCGGTTTCTCTGACTCTCGAAAGTGTCCTAAACGCTTTGCAACTCTCGTCGTTTCTGTGCGACAATACAGCTTTTGTTAAATTGTCTTTGTCCTAAAGTTGATAAGGCTGCGCTTTGCTTCTTTTTTTCTCCACGAAACGCCTCTTTTTTTGTCAACGAGGATATAACTTAAGCGGTGCCGTGCTCTCGGCTTTGTGTGATCTGACTTATGCGTTATTCATGAAAATGTGAGTCGGTGCCTTTTTTTTCTCTTTTATTTTTTTTTCTACTTTGCCTCAAGTAATAAATATAAAAATGGTATGCAGAGTGTGTGTGGCGTTGACAAAGTGATTTTCTCGGTTGGTTGTAAAAATATCTTTGCGCCGCGAATGTTGGGCAAATAATTGGCGTAAAAACGATATACGAGAGCCATTAGTAGAACGTCTGGAAGGAAGAGCGGGGTGGGTGGCTTTGGAAAGCGCTAAAGAAAAAATTCGCTTGATAAGACGAGTGCAAATGGACGTGTGCAGGTAAATATTTGCATTCGTTAGTTTTCACAGCCTCAAAAACGAGTCATTAAACCAGTTACGATGAAAACAGTCTGCGCTGCACGACCGACTGTAAGTTTACACGTCAAACAGAAAATTTTCAACTTTGTTGTTTCGGATAAATTTTTCTTCCGAATAAATATAGACTTCGGTCGATTATTTTAAATTACTGATTAAAGTAGTTTTTTTTTTCCTTTTGAAACAGTGCGCGATTAGTTAGAGAAAAAAATAGTATTTTATTTTCGTAGAATCATTTTCTTGTATTGCGACTTGAATAGACCTCAACTGATTATTAGGCTTTAAATAGACGTACGAACAAACGAACCGCGCCTATTTTATCACTGGCCTCACCCTTTTGCCTGCCCTTCCAAACAACCTGCTATCGTTATAGTTCCTACCGATTTTTCACCCTTTTTATTATCTTCGATACGTTTTTGATCTGTTTACGTCGAACTTATTATTCGATTTCATCCAATACTACAAGAATCCTTTTTTTTACCAAACACACCTTTTTTACCGTAGACTAGTCTGTTTACAAGTTAAAGAAAAAAAAAGAAAAACTTGAATATTACCGATAATTAGTTTGTAAAGAAAAATTCCAGGAAGTTAAAAGTAAAATTTGGCAGGTCGATAAGGGAAAAATCAATGCGCTTACGTCAACGTGCAATAGCAAGCGAGGCCGGTTACAGAGGATGCGAAAATGTGTCTTACGAAATTCTTACGGTAAGCTCAAGGACGGCGCGGCTAGTCGAGCAATTCCAATCTCGTTTCATCGATTGCTCGCCCCCTGCTTGATAATTATTTCATTTAGACTCCCGGACTACCGACAGTTTTCATTCTTCTGGAATTTATTTGCTCGCTCGTGACGGATTAATTATTTTTTTTGCTTCTTCCCCTTATCAATAAGTAAATACGAATCTCGATTTAAAGTAGATAATGAAAAACAAAATATTAGCCTTTCACTCTCTTTAAATGTTTGCTCAACGTAAGACATATTACGCCAGAGAAATCCTAAGCGTCTTACTACACACCTCGCCTAGATTGTTTTTTTTTCCTTCGAATAATCCAAAGCCATAGCGAAATCCACAATTATTCAATCACTCTATTTATTTCCCAATGTGAACGACCTCCGTGCGCATGTCGATACGGTTATCCCACGAGCAAAGCAGGTAGCTTCCTCAAAAGCGCATATTCACACCTGCAAGTAGTTTATCTCCGTCAAAGTAGGTTCGTTCACACGTAGGCGCGCGCTTAAGATAATGCTAGTGAATCTAGTGCGTATTATAGAAGCGTCGCGAAAGGAGGACCGTGCGTTATATTCCGCAAGGCCGCGGCTCTTGCGTTTCTTAAAGGGAACTACACGTAGTCAAGTGGGGGGGGGGAGAAGGAGAAGAGCGGCTAGTCTGTCAGTAAGTCAGCCGGCTACGGCCGCTCTATTATGCGCGTCGGCGTACAATGGATACAGATATCCAGGTCCGAGAGCCGCTGCGTTCTCGGCTTTATTAACCGTTTGACTGCGCATTTAGGATCTTATCGCGCGCGTGCAAAAACGTGACGTAAACAGATAATGCCACCGCCGCCGAGATGCGATACGATGCAGCTCACGACCGACTAATACGACCGACCCTCGACGGCATACCTGAGGCTATTTCGTTGGTATACGCACCCTTCTATATGTACGACTTTCTTTCTTCTCCATATCTTTATGATGTGGGACGAGAAGAAAAAAAGGAGGTCGGTACTGCTAAGCTCTATTTTTTTTCGGGTTAATTGAAGGTGGATATGTGACTGACGGCCTGGTGATTACGGTATTAATGTCAATAATGAAGAAAATTCTTGGTCTATGAAGATTTTTTTATTATTAATATGCTTCTTGTTTATACTCGTCATTACTGCGTTGATGCGTTTGAGCTTTTATGGGAAGAAAAACGAGTTCTTAGAAGTTTTTCGAAAGTGACACTTTGTGAGCTGCATCTACGCAGTTTGACGTGATAATTAATCTTGTAATGGTAATGAATTGTTAATTCACTCTATTTATTTAGATTCCAAAGGCAATTTTTGTAATAGTAAGCTTGAAACTTATGAAGTCGCGATAAAAATTGATACTTATTAATAGAAAAAAGTACATTTGAATAATAAACCACCTCTCGCAATGAACAAAAAAAAAACTAAGCTCGTTAGTATGGCTTTCGTTACAACGATTCGATTGGATCTAATTCATTATAATTACCGGTCGTTACTACAATAAGGAAAGTTGGGTTAACGATAGCATGCACGAGGTATATCAAACGTTCTTTTATTTTCTATTCCCCGAGCAAAATAATTAATATTGGTAATGATGTTTAATTGTCAAATAAAATCAATAATTCATAAATTCGACTCGATTAATATCCGCGCCGTAACGACGCTCGAGCTTCACATATTTCTATATACATACAAATACAACGGGGGATCTTGTGGTGGCTCTCGACCGACAGTGCTCCGTAATGCACCAACGTATCGTGGGTTCAGAGGCGCTCTCGTTTGAATTATTCCGCTGATCATTGAGAAACGCTTAATACGAGAGTCGCGTCGCAAAGTAATTAGCGCACTGCCGCTTAGATTTGCCGACGACGTCTGGCGCAGGAGTTATGGCGCTCGCGCGCGCGTTACCCTCGGTCTGGCGCCTATATTATTCCCGCGAGCGACACACCCATAGAGCCGCGATAGGTGCGTAACTGTACGTGCAAATTCGCAATCGGTGCGTCGCGTCAACGAGATGCTCTTTATAACGGCACAGACACACACGCGGGCCGACTCCACTTTGCGGAATTTTCATTAAGCCGTCACGCGACCTCGAAACTCCCTCGAGCCAATATTCCATTTGTCTCTCCTGCTGCTCTCGCATCTGCTACATTCCTTCTTCTTCTTTTTTTTTTCGTTCGTAGACTCTGCGCTATGATTATCAACTTCAATTTCATAACTATCCCCTCCTCTCTCTTTTCCTTTGTCCCGCTGGCTATCAATCATTTAAAGGGTTTACATTCTTCTTTTCTGTAGCGGTTTGATTAGTGACGACACTATACGAGACATAGTTTCGTATTCCAGCGATATCCTAATTAAATTTTGATTTGCGAGATCATCGAATCTCGATAACAAACATTCGTGCGTTTAAATATTTTTAAATTTCTACTTGTAAGAAACACAGAGGAATATGTAGTAACTGTATCCTAGTTTGCTCGACTTGTTGAAACGGACTTAATCATGAGTTTCGTCATTGGCATTTATAAGTGCTATTTTTCATAACCGTAAAACCCGGCTCTTATAAAGAATCTGTGTTAAAGAGTCGTATCTTGGAAAAAAAATTATTTACTCGAGCGAAGAAACTTTCATTTACGCGCGCTTATTACCGTATTTTAATTAAGTCCAACAGATTTTCTTCCGAGAATTATACTCAAATTTTCAATATTTTTTTTCGCGAAAAATCACGTCATTTCCTCTCTTCTATTATCTGTCACGTCTTAACTTATCGTCGGCAAACATATCGCGTCGACTCGTACATTTTCAAAAAACAAAAAGTCCAAGTATAACATATGAATCAATTCTCCTTATACACGCCTGTGCAAATGGCACCAATTCTCTTTATCAACTTCATCGTAGCGTTGGAGAGAAAAAGAAGGAAAAAAAAGTGACATCACTATAATAAATGTATTTATCAAATCGACAGCATCTCGAACGAGAGATATTGAAATATCGACTCCACCCGAAGTCACGAGAGAGACTTTATTAGATGCTATGATGTAAGCAAGATCGTCAAGTACCTAATGAGTAAACGGTAAATTAATCGTTAATTCATGCAAAGTGCCCATTTTTTTTGCTCCTTCCCATTGCTCCGCGGTTTCTCCGCGCGGTTATTTATGCATCACTCGATAGACGCGCTCGGACAAAAAAAAGAATAGCCGCGCATACGAATTAAGCTGTATCTATCCGCGTTTATTGAATCAAGAGCGTCGTCATGCATATTAACAATTGAGAGGAGAGAGAAAAAATGAGTCGGAGAAGAAAGATCGATGCACAATTGCGAATCTTCGCGCGCGATCTCTCGCTAACGAACGTGAGAACATATCTATCAACCTTGGCTTACTAAAGCCGTAACGATTGTGGTAGCCACCATGTGTGGGCGATAGCCCCTTCGTTCTTCTACAGCTGTCTCTATACCAAAGTTCCCGAGGCAATTTCCTAAAATATATGGTCGATATATCCATTTCCTCAGGCTCGTGCTCGGCTAACGAAACCGATGTGTCGTAAACGCGTTATTAGCGCGTACACTGTCACCCAGTATTGCTTACCCTTCTCTCTCTCTTATTCTTGGTGGAAGGAAGGAAAAAAACGCGATATAATCTGGCGTCCCGGTGTGTTGTAAAAAATTTTCTTATCGCGCGCGAATTTTTGTCGTTCCCCGCGCAAAAGCGTAAATTTCCGCCCGGATGGAAATCCTCTCTTTTTCGCGCGCCAGCATTCCATTATATACACATAGTTTTGCGAAACAAAGTTGTTGTTTTGTAAACAGGCGCTGTTAAAATCAATATATCAGTATATCCGTGTAAGAAGGTTAATTATTTCTCTGTGAATCGCAGATTGATTAGCCGCAAACAGCGCGCACTTAATTCCTCGTTCTCTCGTTCTTTTTTCTTTTTCTCCTCTTATTTATTATTTTTCTTCGCGCGTGACGAAATTGCCATTTCTTGCTGCTAATAGGCGCGTATACACACAGGCCGCAACGCGTAATTGCGAAAGCGAAAGTAAAGGACGTTACATTCGGCCGGCGATGTATACATGTATATATAAAATAACGCGCGTAAGGTTATACGAGTTCGAGTGCTTATAAAGCCTCTCTTGAAGGAACAAATAGTAGATTAACCTTGAAACTGGAGTAAAAGTAATTTGTTTCGATATTAAACGAATGAACTTGTTTAATTAATCGTAGACTTGAGAAGGATGTGTGTAATACGCACGGCGGAAAGTTTGGACTACCGAGAAATTTTATGTTTGACTTGCGGAGTTTCAGCGTTTTCTTATGCTGTACAACTAAACGCACACGCAAATTCTGTACGACCACTTTTTCAACTCTATATTCTCGTATGTGACAGATTAGATAGGATATATTACGTTTCTGGCTGTGCGTGTGTGTGCGAGCGCCGCACTTGATTAAAAACATAACTGCCACATAAGCTCTCTCGTCGCGATGCTGTATAGCGCGCGAATACTCCGTAAGAGAGAAAGTGCTGTGTAATCGAAATGTGAGAGTCGTTAATGTTTGAAAGCTTGCAAACAAAACATCGCCGATATCATTGCTCTTTGCGCCATTGTTTTCTATACAGTGTAGACCTGTATTTATCGTTAGATAAACAATTTACGATATTTAATTAATCGAGTTGACAAAAAATTTAAAAAATCCAAATGTAACAAAGTAGACACAAAAAAAATGTTCGTAAGTTATTGTGCCACTCTTATTTTTCTACTGTACAACAATTCCGGTAAGCGCAGAGGAAAAAAAAAGAGACTGATAAAAGAAGAATCTCTCTCTTTCTCGTTTAACACATCGGCCTTGAGTCACATATATATATACACAGGCAACCGGTATACATTCCCGCACACCCCCCGTTACGATATACTTCCGAACCGGGCTGGTGATTCACATCGTAACTTGCCGATATATTCCATCGGGCAAACCAGCTGCTGGCTCGAGGAAACTATTGCGAAAAATCCTAGTGACTAGGCAGAAAAAAAATTAAGGATAACCTATCCCACAAGAGCCAGGATGTCTAAACCACAAGAGAAAGAGCGAGAGAGCGAGGGAGATAGCTAGAGTTTAAACACGTTCTCGTCGTCGGCACATGTGGCGGCGGTGCGGCGGAGAGCGTATGAGCGCCGAGTACACTCGGTGGGAGTAAAGAACGTAAGCGCCGGCCGGCCTCGCGGGACACGCTCAGTCAGTCGTGAACGAGTCGCGGGCCACGAGAACATACGCTCCGAGTTGCTCTCTCTCCCTCTCCCACTCTCCTTTTCTCTTTCTCGGCTGCTCCTTCACCGGCCTTCGGATCTTTTTTTTCTCTCTCTCGCGCGTACTCTCCGCAGAGATCGGCGTTTTTCTTTTATCTCCCGCCTCGCCGGCCCCGCTGTTAAATTCTTGGCTTTGCGTTTTTCTTTTTTTGGAACTACTGTGTGCTCGCGACGTGAACTCTCAACGTGCAATTTTTTTTTTTGTTTCCACGGATACTTGTGCTGGATTTTTACACGTTATAGTGATTTACTGTAAAAGTGCGCGACACACGATCGGTAGTTCGGTTCTATTAACAAACCTGAAGGAAAATAGAAAAACCAACGATTCACTGGAGTTTGTACTTCTTAGCTGGAGACTGAGATAACATTACGAGTATTACTCGAATTTAGATTTTAGCCGAGATATGTACTAATCAGGCATTTAATGGTGTACGTTATATCGTATATAGTTGTTATTTAACGATATTCATATGTGTGTACGTTGGTGCAATGAAAAGTGTCTGAAAAAAGTGTGTGCACCGGTGAAATTGTTCATCGGCGATTAATTTTTCTACGAATCGGCAATCGTGAAAGTATACCATTGTATGCAGATGCCGCGGTGCCGAGGATGATTTTTCATCAAAAATCCAACGGAAGCTCCGAGCTGTCTACATGAGCCGCAATATTTCGTCGCCGAGTGGAGTGAACCGGAATAATAGCGTAACTCCTAGTACGTATATGCGTGTGTGTGGGTTCGATCTAAAAATAATAAGCGTATAAATCAAGCGTGTTTCAATCGTGGCCGTTAGCAGAGCATTGACATTAAAATGCTCCGAAAAATTCGTTGAATTTCTCACCGTATATACATATGCCTACGGGAATTATACGGCCGATGTTTGAAGAGCAAACAATAAACAGTGCCGTACAGTTAGTTCCGTGTACCTTTTTCACATCCGACGATGACTTCACTCGGCAGATTGTGTTTCTCTCCTTTGCACGCGCTAGCACAGCTCTACGCCATCAAAACCCGTGACGTCATGCGACACACATTACGCCTGTATGTATACCGTATAAACGACGGGGTTTCGGCGACGATGCTCCCTCGTGATTTTTTTTCTTTTCTTTTTTTCGCTGTCTATTTCGGATACCGAGGGTTGCAATTTTCATCGAAAAAGTTTAACGCGACGCGAGTTTTTATTTAGAACTTGAGACGCTGCGATGCTGGTACCGAACAAGTTTTAATAAATTTCTTGAAAAAAAAATTCACAAATAAGTAGAAGCGATAGATAAGATTGTAGAAAAAAGCGATTTCGTCTCGTTGGTGTTTTTCTTTTCTTATAAATGAGATTAGCAGGCTTGATTAGGTTTTCCTCTTTTTTTTCTACCGTTTAATCAATTTTACGATAGTTTTATCAATAATTCGTTGCTTTTCTCTGTCTCAAAACTTCTTATCCCGCCGAATGAAATGAAATTAGCCGTTGTGAAACACACGTCGAAAAAAGAAAGAAATTCGATAATCTCAACAAAGCAGTCGCGCTTAATCGCCGTCATTAATCAATCGTCAAAAATTTCAAAAGGTCAATAAACCTAGTTTTCCACGTGTAGCTCAATTTATTTGAAAAGATTCTCCTTAGCCTTTCCCTCGTCGCTATTATACTTTTGCGTATTAACGGAAAAGAAGCACTTTAAGGAAAACGAGAGATAGAGAGAGACAAAAACAAGGAATGAAAAGAAAAACAGGCTAACGAAGATTAAGAGAGGAGCGATCGAGATATCGCGATAGCGACTGCTCAGCCATCATCATCATCATCATCAGGTCGACACTTGCGTTTACACGAGATTAAACCGCTTGGCCGACGATAATGAGCGAGTCCGTGCGGCCGCGAACAATATACACACACTTTCGCCGGCGGATAGGAGGCGGACAAACGATCCGATTTCTTTATCGGCCGTTGGCCACTGGTCACTGAACCTTTCCTCTCGCCCGGCTATTTTATACGCGCCGAATGTTAATTTGAAGGCGCCGTTGCAGCCAACGCGCACACACATTGATTTCGGAGCCAATCGCGCTCGATTCTCATTAATGGAAAATACAGTCGAGCTGAAGCTTCAAGCTGCTCGAGCCTATGTATACGTAGGATATATATATTTTTCCCCGATTATCGTCGTTCCGATGATAATATATTTATTTGTTGGCCGACGCTTTAATCTCGGCTTGTGTGCCTCGAATCCGTGCACTTATTATTATAAACGCTCGTTTTAATCGATGTACACGTATAAATAAGTATAAGTAAATTTTACAACAAAATTTTAGAAAATTTACTATACTGTATAGGTTTTGGGGGACAGACTCGAAATATAT
>JAPYYQ010000660.1:0-55754 GCA_030522585.1 Anagyrus pseudococci | reverse complement strand
TTTTTAAAAATCATGAAATTACTTGTCTTGATACAGACTATTTACGTAGGAGTTTGCTTTTTCGATAAAAAATTCCGTTAAAAAATAAATAGATAAAAAAGAATTGAAAAACACGTTAATTTTTTTGGTAGTTTTAAAATTTCGTTTCTCATTCATTTGCGTTCGTAACTACTGCCTATTTTTGAGTCTTATTTGAGTAGATTCACACTAATTTATAAGTTGACCAAGTTAGAGGCGTCAACAATATTGTATAATAAGAAATTCGAGCAAGTGGCGTATTCCCTCGACTTACCCTATACTATTTTTCTGGTTGATTTTAAACAATTAAATATTTTTCTTTAGACATGCCGGTGTATACACAGCTGAAGAAGTTGTTTACATTACTAGAGAAAAAATGATGAGATTACAGACATTGTACATAGATCAGTTCAAACGTTTGCAATATCATTTACGAGAAAGGAGACGAAAATATTTACATAGCATAAAAAAAGAAAAAGAAAGTTTATGTAAGTAGTGGAAAGATAAATTATCAATACTGTTCGCATGTTTATTAATATGCTAATGTTATTACAGGTAGTATTCATGATCAAGCAAAAACTACAGCCAAAGAAAAAAAAATTTATGAAAAACTTAAGGCTTTAAATGGATATCATAGGCGCAGTGGTGTTGAAGCAATATTGTTAAGAAAATCGGTTGAACGTCGAGCTAAAGTAACAGAAGGTCCTGTGCAAAAACCACCTAGTGTACAAAAATGCATTTTTACTGAAGGTGGAGTAAAATGCGGAGAACGAACACTGCCTTCGTCAAAATATTGTCGGAAACATATTCTTAAGGTTTGTGATTATTTACATTTATTTAATTAGGTCATCTAAAAATATTAACTTTTCGATTCTTTCTCTTTCAGGACCAGAATCAAGTATTATTTAGAGCTTGTGGTGCTACAGAAGCTGACATGCCTTGCCATGAGCCAGTACCTATAATCTTTGACAAAAATTGTGTATTTCATGCACAATCACCTCCTGAAATCAAATTGGAACCAATGATTGTAAGTTGAGTTTTTGAAAGTGTTAAAAAAATTTTGTAAAAAATCTTTATGTATTTTCTATTGTTGTTTTCATTGCAGTTTAAAGAAGAAAAGCCTAAATTACCTGACCAAAGCTTAAAAGGTCATGATATTGATATAGAAGGAGATGCTCAAGAAATCGATCCCGACGACGACATGGCCGGTATAATGCGTGAAATGAATGACGTTGTAAACAAAAAGTCAAATTTTAATGAAAGCATAAACAGTGAAGCAAGTACTGACACTGCTTTTAGCCTTACAGCACAGATGAGTGATAGAGATGAACTTATGTCAATGTGAAAATAATTCATGAGTAAATACTCTGGTGTTTACTCTACTTTATAAACGTGAGACTGATATTTTTTACATTTAAACTGAATTATATTTAATTAAAGTTTCAATTCGAGATTCTTGTCAAATAAGAATTGTACAGCGTGTTTCAACCTCAACAATTTGGGCAATTTATTTTTTATAATAGCTTTAACATAGTTTTCATGGGTGTAAGATATTCAAATCTCGAAAATTGTCTATTTCCTACATTTTTCTTCTTGTATGTATTACTTCAAATCGGTAAAAAATTTTGAATGAGATGTAAAATCTTTTTTATTGATATTTTTCAGTAATATTTCGTTATCTTACTACAAATTAGAAATTCTCACGAACTATTCTTTCAACGAGTGCTGATAATATATTACTGTACCTCTCACAGATAATGTCATTTCAACATTAAATGAATGGTGATGAAAAGTAATCTGTGTGAATGTTAATAAATTCTATACTCTACTATGGCTTTTATTCAGCTGTACTTAAGAGTACCTCCTTTTTGATATTCACTGACTTAATGACTTGGTGAATTACCTTATTGCCTGAGATCTTAATCCCTTTTGTAACATATTAACTGTAGCTAGGCAGGAATATTAAAAAAAAATTGTATATTATTATTTATTTTATTATACAATTGTTAATATAAAACATTTATACTGTACAAAGTGTTATATAATTTAATAAAATACGTTTCTGCAGTTAAACTGCTTTTCTTTCAACCTTCACATACATCTAATATATAAATAAATATTTTTTGAGGTGAAAAAATATTAACAAATTTGGTAGAGTACCTCATACTTTTATTAGCACCCTGTAAAATACAAATTATTTTTTATAATGTGAAATTTTTCATAAAATACATACTTTATGAAAAATAAGTAAAAGAATGCCGAAAACTTTAAAAAAAAATCTATTTACATGGACAATTATCAATTTTTTCTTATCCGTTTTATAAAATGCAGTCGTTCGTATTACATTTGTCATTTACATCAATTAATTAAGTCATGTTTCAATTTAATTGAGATGTAAGTATTGATAATGCGTTGTATACATAAATTTATTTTGAAAACGCTATATTGTAGTATAGTATTCGTTTGTGTCTTTACAAAATAGATATTATTTTAATTGATTCTTATACAGTTTATTGAAAAGAAGTAAAAACGTTTGTACAATAAATATTTATAATTTAGTTTCATGACATTTTTTTCGTCTTATGGTTTAAACAATGATTAAATGACTTTTAGAAATAGTAAATACACTTTTCATGTATGAATTATTATTTTCATATAAAAATATACTAAACTTTCAAATTCGTTTTTATATTATTTAGTAAATTTAAAAAGTTTATTTTAAACAAATTTTTTAAATTGTTACATATGAAGCATATGCTTTCCCCAGGAAAGTGGAGAAAGATAAACCTAAACTTAGAGCCAAGGGTCTTTGCTTGAATTTATCCCTCACATCTCTATACAATAAACACCAATATAAGTGCGTATGCGCGTGAGCTCGTTCACTTGGATTCTCTTATTATCTTATCGACGTAATGACTAATTGTAAGTTACTAATAAAAAGAAGTCATGAAACTAAAATACAGAATTTCATGTAAAATATTAATGCATTCATTGAATTTTAATAAATATAAATGGAATAAACATAAAAAAGCGAAATAAAATTACAAAAAACTAACAAATGACATTTACTACAATATTTTTTCCAAAACGAACAAATGTAATTTAATAGAATCACATAGAATATCGATTTGAAAGTTGAAATCACGAATTTAACAATGATGAATAATTCAATAAAAGTTATGATTTTATTACAAAATTAAATTTTTTTTATATTATTAAAAAATAACACTTTGTAGCGCTTTACAAAGTTACGGTCTACAGGAACGTTGCATAAAATTACACCAAACTATCCAGTAAGTAATCTTTATAAACATATCTTTTATTACAATAAACTACTTATTAATAAAAAGAAACTTAATAGAATATAAGCTATGTACCTATTTACGTATAAGAATGCTCATCGTTCCTTTTTAATTGTATTCAAATTAATAATCAATTCTTATCTTATTTTCACATTTATTTTTAACACAATAGCAATAGAATAAAAAAATCTTTAAGACTCTTCAAATTAAAGTCTGTCCACAAATAAAATTTCAAACATTTTGATTGTTCTAATATATCTGCAATATATGAATTTAGTATTTTTTTAAGCTACTCTACTTTTATTAGGCTTTATTTCTTCAATTCCTTTTATAGTAGTGGCTACTTTATACAGATTGAAGTAGTTATTTAGAGAGCTGTTATTTTATTAAAGGAACAATATGCAAACCCATTTAGATTTTTATAGTTTGGTTTTATCTTATTCATGAAAATAAAATACTGAAAGAATTTGTCTCTATAGTTAACTTATTAAAATTGTATGCATCTACCGTTATTGTTCTCACAATTACAAGAACAATCTGTTTTTTAGAGACAATGTGTTTAACAAAAGTTTTAGTGAGTATGGTTTTATTTATGAATATTTTGTGAATTCACATTTTACGATTGTAAAGAATAAATAAATTTCCAACTTAATTTACAAAAGAATATCGATTCTTCTGCAACAAAAAAATGTGATTAATAAATAAATCAAACAGTCACAATGAAAAAAAAAACAACTATTCTTCAAATACGCCAACTAAAATAAACTGATGTGCGCGTAAAAAATGTAAATTCGCTTTACAACACGAAAGAAATTTTCATTGTAGCACAGAAGTCTTTATGTATATGTTTTCGCTTAAAGCTTTATAATTACCGACTTTTCATACGCTTCGAAAACCTACAATTTAGATAAGTTTAAAATGCGAACTGCATAACTTTGTACACTAATTTTTTTTTTTATAATTACATTACGTACTATATAATTATTTCGAACTTAATCACACACATGTACGTGAGTGTAATAAAAAAACGTTTGAAGACATACCAAGTTTTTGCCATTCAATACGAAAACTCGAACTTACAATCCTGTTGCAAATGAGTTATGAGGCTTCAGAATATTGGTATTCTACACCAATACTTAGACTTACGTTGTATTTCGTTTTAAATATAAGTCAGACTTGTTAAATTTAGCTGTTAAATATGTGCTGGAGATCGTGTTCGTAGAGTGCGATCATTAACATAAGACCAAAGCCACTAGTCATTCCTGCTGCCTGTATAATACACTGCCAGTGAGCACCTTCTTTGACTGAGTGATTCGAAGATAGTTCAGGTATCTAAAGGAAAAAAATGACAAAAAATAAGATATGATAAAAGATTTTTGTAAAAATAAATAACTAAATATATGCACGTACCATATCTACAAGAGCTATGTAAATAAATATACCAGAAGTCAGAGCAAATATCCAACTAATGCCATCAAATGCAGCACCAAATACAATACCGAGTATCATGCCCATAAAACAAAGTATTGACGATAACAAATTATAAAAAATAGCTTGTCTGATACTCATTCCCGTTTTCAGCAATACCGCAAAATCACCTAATAGAAAAATTCAATTATTTTCTTTAAATGTAAAAATACAATTGATTTGATTTTTTCAAAATTTTACCTAATTCGTGAGGTAATTCATGGCACAATACGGCCAATGCAGTCGAAAAGCCTCCTCCTATGCTTCCGTAAAAAGCAGCTCCTATCGCCATGCCATCTGTAAAATTGTGCAAGCCGTCACCCATTATAACCATTAGGGCAACACTAGACATGGAATCTGGCGCTGAGTGTACATGATCTGCAATTAATAATCACGTTATAAAAAATTTATTTTAAAAGTTGTTTTCTCTGAAAATTAATTGAGCAAAATAAATTACTGTGCGTATGCCCGTGTCCATGATGTTTAGCATCATGATCTCTAATGATTACAGAATAATGATCTGTTTCATTTAAAGGTACATCCGAGCCGTCGACCGCTTTCTTCGTATCACCGATCATAGTATCATCTAATTTCCAATCATCGTTGTTCTTTTTTTCAAGATCGTTTTGCACGATTTTATTCGAAACCGAGTTGCAATTATTAGAATTGCAAGTCAAGGGTTTCTCTTCGTCAATCGTCTGCGGTTTCTCGTGAACATTGTGCTGATGCCTATGATGAGCATACTGATTATCTGAAAGAAATTGTACGTTAGAACTAACTATCGTAAAGTGCTTTCAACAATTCAAAAGATAAAAAATACCATGAGTTTCCGTTGCGATTTCTCCGTAGCAATACGGATACGTGGAGTATTTGTGTTTACACAGCTTTTCACCTACAACATTATTACTGTTATCTGTGTCGGTCTCCCTCATAACTCGCACTCGTACTGGCATCTATAATAATGTTATTGAGTTAATAAATGTATTGGAAAGAAGATTATGTAGCGATTTTAATTTAACATACTTTTCTACGATCTTTTCGGTATTTTAACCATTCGGATATGATGTTTAGGCCTTTTTCCGTCAAAAAGAACAAGACAACACCCAACACCGCCACGAGTCCTTTCCACATATTCAATTTGTGTTGATTTTCGAAATATTCAACATTAAAATGCAATTGACTATCTTCATGAGAATGACTATGACTATGTTCTGATCCCATCATCATGGACTACAAACGAAACATGAATAGAAAACTTATGATGTCAAGTAAACTCGTAAAATTACTTAAAAAAACAAATTAAAAAAACTTACGTGTGGTAACAAGTGTATGAAAGCATCTCCACAGAGAGTGCCAACAGCAAGGGCGACCAAAAACTGTAGCACCTGAGGATAGTAACTTTTGCCCATAATCGGTATCACAGCTATGCCGACGAGACCCACAAGACTGATTCCTATCACGCTGATGGATGCCCACATCCACACTGCAAAGAGACAAAAAAAAAGGTAAACAACGGACTAATTTTAAAGCAAAGGATAAGAGGGAGGCTGCCGATTGAATTTAAAAGGGGTTGAATCTCACCTGGAAACATGTCGATAGGTATGAGCGTAGTCTCGTAATGGCCAGTTTCGGAGTCGGAGGTGAGCTCGAGCTCCGGGACGCGGACGCAGCCGAGCCTCTGCGGGCCCGAGACTGCGGCGAGTTGATAAACAAGCGCCGGGCACACACTCTCAAGCAGCCAGCCTGGCAAGGTGGCGTTTTTATTCGCGGACTCGTACGTCTCGTCGCCTGATAAGGCGCTCAGCAGTTCCCTACTGCTCAAGCACTGAAAACATTGGCGGAAATTACCATTACGATCGTTGGACAATGATAAACGATCATCCTTTGATTATGTTATTGACGGGACTATTTCAACTTTGCAAAAGGCAACACAAACAGGACGTCGCAATTAGCGGAAAATTTAACTGTTATCGAAATATTTGAAGTAAGTTTATTTTCTCTGATTTTTTCTGCATACTTTGTAACGCGTGTTATTCTGTAATTTTGTATGTTTAAACAATCGTTAAAGACTTACCCTTTCTTTTGTTTCAACGTGTTTTCTTGAATCTTGCGACTCCTTATTGCTTAGCGAATTTTTCACGTTAGCTGTAAGTTTTGAAAGATAATCTATTTAATCGTACAGTATTTCGTAGGTGGTAGATATTTATGACTGTCTTGTCTAGATTAAAAACGCTTGTTTATCTGCAGTAACAACGCAGATTGCAGACTCTTACAGTTGTTTACATTTATCGTTGCTGAGCTTGCGTTACTTGAATCTTTATTTAATTTCATTGAAAAACATTAATCTGATATGTTTGGTTGGGTATGACATTTTTCACGTAAGAATATAATTTCCGTTGAATATTTGCAGTTTTCATAGGTATTAATAAAAGTTTGCTTAGTAAACGTAATGCATTACAAAACTACTGCGTATTGGCTTACGTATAATTTTGTAGCGCACATAACCGTATCTACTCTTAAAATTACACGGTTTCAAATTGAACAATTTTCAAACAAATTGAGCGTAATTTGAACAAATTTTGAAAAGGAAACATTTTCAAGGAAAATTTTTCGTAGGCACAAAGGCAGTACAAATAGCAACATTTCTATAAATTTACAAATACGTCTCCGTCAATATTTATTCTAAATGAATTCGATATTTTATTATTTCATGAATTTTAATTGAAGCATTAATAGAGAAAATAAATGTACGATTAAAAAAGTTTAAAAGCTCTTTAAACGTTTGTAAAACTGATTAGCAAAACGAGGTATCAATTGTGATCGTGTAATCGGTCGACATCTTCAGTCAGAGGAGAACATTGGTTGAAATCGGTTCGCGATATTAGCCGCATTTATTGCTATCGTTAAATCAACTGAATTAGTCACTATGAAAGTTGTCAAGAATATAATTCAGCTGCGCATTCCTTTATCGGACCACGCACGTTGCGGCTACAGCGGCGCGTTCGCACGGTAACGTTAATGTATTTTATTGATCAAAAATTTTTTCTCTCAATCGGTCTTGACAGTAAAAGGAGACGTGAAAAAATTCGAGCATGCGATTCCTCGCTAAGTGTCGGCGACTCTTAATAAATTTCAAGTTAAAATCTTATCTGAATAATCATCGTAAATTGATGGCATTGAATGTCAAAGGCAAAATTAATTTTTTTAATAGGCCATTTAAAAGTGATATTGAAAATGTTTCATTATTTCAAATAAATAAACGACACGTGAAAAACAATTAAAATACAATTAAAGTATATATTTACCCAAATGATTTCCAGACTGATTGCTGTCTATACTATGAATTTCTTGTTGACTAATTTTAGACTCCGATTGGAACAGGCCCAAATTTTTTACAAGTCTATCAAATCCTTCCATTGTCATTTTACCAGCATTACCAAAATGATTAACTAATTCATTAATAAAGTGATGTGCATCAAGTATTGAGCCTCTCTTCAATCGTTCATTATTTTTTATTAATTCTATTTGCCTATTCACCAGTTCCCTTTGTTTTTCTATCAGTTCTTTTTGCTTTTGTATCAACTCATTTTGTCTTTGAATAATTTCTTCTTTACTAACAGGTTTTTGTGCATGAATTTCTTCTAATTCTTTGTTCAACCTGTCGTAATGTGATTTTGCATCAGGCACTTTATTAAATGAATTTTTGGGATTTTCAATCCCTCCATTTAAATCTTTTAACTGTGGATTCACAGTACTTTCTGTCCTTAGTGATAAGTCACTATTAACAGGGGCTATCGTAGAATATTTTTCACTAACAGTTGTCTGTTTTGAAACCGAGGAAGCATCCATGTGAGCGTAACATGGTGTGTGAGTTGCACAAAGTACACACACAACACAAACTGTCACTAAGTGATGTGCCATTTTAGAACACCTGAAACAATTAAAATAAAAATAAAAATTAAAATAATATTTTCTTTTATATTTAAAATATAAAAATTAAATGAAAGATATTATTTAAAAAATTAAAAAAAAAATTCTTTTAAAAAGTATCTTAAATTTACTTTTTCAATAGAATCAAAATCTTTTTGAAGTATATATTAGTTAAACTACTTGAAATAGATATTAAAATAATTATTTCCCAGATTTCTCTAGATCACAAGATTAAATTTTGATTAATTAAAATCTTTATTTAAAAAACAATTTCATTAAATTTAATTAAAAAATATTAGAACTTTGATTTTTGAGTCATGGTTATGACACGGTAATCCCAATTTCAAAAATAAATAAAAATTTCATGAAACACAGTTGAAACGTAATACCAAGAAGGTACCAATACCAAGAGGGACACATCAACACTTGTGAAATAAAAAAACAAACATAGAGAAGTTAAAAAAAATCTTAGATACTACTTATTTATAACACACAGGTATTTAATGCTGACAAAATCAGGTATAATTGATAAACAGCCTTCAATACTGAAAACGTCATTATAAAGCCTGTTCAATGAAAAAAAAAGTGAAAAAAAGAGTCGAGTTTACATAACAGAACACTGTATTAACATTCTCGTTTCCAGTATAGAGCCGATAACTCGGACGTAAAAGAGCAGCGATAACGCGGAGTCGGAGCTTTGTACATTGTTCATCAGTTATCGCGTCGATCCCGGAGAGAGGAGTCACGCAGAGAGCCAGCCCCAGTAGCAACAGGCAACTTGACGAATCGCTCGATCTGGAATGTGTCAACAAGCATCGAGCGCAAGGAGGGAGGTCGCATCGCCGGAGTTATATCCCGTGCAACATTGGCGTGAGCAAAAGCCGTAGAGCCGACGGAGCCTAAAAATACCGCGAGGAAAGAGTATAACCGGGCCGGAAAAACCGCGGCGGAAGCTCGAAACGGTGATTAAGAGTAGCAGAGGAGAATGAGGGGAGAGCGCGGGGGGGAGGGTGACGAAGAGAAGACTCGGGGATAACTGGGCCACTGGCTTTGACGAGGACGTCCAAGTGTTGCGACAGTCGCTGGAGCGTTTGCCGGCACGCACACACGATATCAAGCGCACCCTCTCTCTCTCGCTACTGAGCGAGAAAGAGAGAGAGAGAGCTGCTACACGCGCGCACCAACCTTTTTCCTCTACGAGACGCTGTTGCTCCACTCTCTCTCTCTCTCTTTCTCTTCTCTCTCTTCCTCTTTCTCGCTGTCTGCAGCACGCGTGTGGGCGTGTGTACGGGAGAGCCACAGGGATGCTGCTGGCGTTCACCGCGGGACGAGAAAAGGTCGATCGTTGTCGGTCGAAGCGAGGGAGAGAGCCTCTAGGAGTCGAGGGAGCCGCCGGTGCAGTTTACCGCCGAGTCGATTCTGCCGCGTCTCCGGGCGCACTGCGGCCGCTGCAGCTTCAGCGTGGAACCGACGCTGCCGCGCTCCTCCATAACCTACAAACTCCGGAGCGAGAGAGAGAGAGAGAGGGATATTGCCGAGGAGAGAGCTGCGCGCCCCGGAGAAGTGTCGCGCTGCTCCAACTGCTCTCCGGACAGGGCCGCAATCGGTCAACGGTCTCGGCAAGGCTCTCTATGTCAACAACTAGTGCCGAAAGTATAGCCCGAGCTAGAGCCAGATGGCCTATCCGCGCGAGACGCGCAACGTCTTGCCTTCTCTCGCGGAGCCTCCTCCTCTCTTCTGCGACGCGCGCGCGCGCGGACTGCTGCTCTTCTCGCTACTGCGCTCCGATCTGCTCCGGAGCGGAGTCGCCGCGCGCACGAGCAACGCGCGCTTTCCTCACCCTCCTACTCCTCCTTCTTCACCACCACGTCTCCACAACGTCCTTCCGCGCGCGCAGCCGATGATTCTTTACTACCACTATATAGGTACCTACACTACAATGCTGCACTATATATAAGATGTACATCCGCGAGAGAGAGAGAGAGAGAGTAGCGCGCGGCGCATTGGCTCGTCGTCGCGCCGCTGGAGAGTAGTGTAAGTGCGCGCGGCCAGGTTACCGAATAGCCGCAGACGTACGAGGGGGTGCGTCGACCCCTGGGGGATGACGAGAGAGAGAGCGCGCGCTGTGCAGACCGAGAGACCGATAGGAATCCTCCCTAGGAAGAGTAAGCACTCGCTGCATCGGAAATAGAAGACGGCCGAGGACGCGACGGGCTACGCAAGAGAGTGAGAGAGAAGAGTCTGGGGGGAGGGGGAGAGAGCCTAAGAAAGAGAGAGAGGTAGAGTGAGGGCTTATTTTTAGTTGTCAAAAAATGTGCAGCGCAGCGAAGAGGAAAGAGACGGAGAAAGCTCGACGATTTCCGCGCAATGCAGACGTATGCGTACGACGATGAGGCGAGAGAGAGAGAGATTCGCAATAAAGCTAGCGCTGCGCTTCTTGTTATATATATAACGTACATTACAACGGAGCGCGCGGATAGAGACGCGCTGCCGTTAGATTTCTAATCTCGATGGTACACAGCCGAGAGAGCATTGCGTTTTTTTTTTCATTTTTCTATTTTTAACGATTATATGTCGCGAACGAACGTTCTAATTGCCGCGGGGGCGCCGATAAACATCGTATAGCGAGAATCGCGCACCCGGAAAGTACCATTTTTCAGCCTTGCGCTTTTACCAATCGACCAGGCGCCCTTCCCCAAAAAAGAATATTCAGTCACAATCGCTCGAGTCGAAAACCGTGAATGGAAAAAGAACGATTAACGTAAAACTGTTGCATGTCATGTCTACATGCTTGATTTTTTTCAACTGCGCGATCACCGCGGCTGAGTTTACGTTCGGATACGAGCTACAGCGCTTCCGCTACCGTTCAGGTGATAACAAAAAAAAAAAAGAGGCGAAACAAAAAAACAATTGCTTTTGTTTGATAAAAGATAGGCCGGCATTCTCGTCGCGTGTAAAATGAGAGCGCGTGGACTGGCAGGGGAGAGGGGGCATTAGAGTAAAAGAGAGAAAAGGGGGAGTAAAAAACACACACGAGGGAAACGCGAGACGAAAAAAAAAAGAGCCGACGACGGATTAAAGCGCGTGCGTGGGTGCCGCGGGAGAAAAAGAGTATAAGGCAGAGTCCCTGCGTGTGCGAGTTAGAACTCGTTTTCAGAGACGCTCATTCTTTTGATGAGAGAGAACGAGAACGAGAGAGTTTGAAGGACTTCCGTACATGCCAAGTTTGTTCTCGGCACACATACAGCATATATTTTGATTAATGTATATACCTTTAGCGATTTTTATCGGCCCGCATGACCATTATGAATCGCTGGTCGTTTTATTTTTTCATTTAATTGGCCCCGCCGACAATTTTCATGATACAGCCGTTTATTTTGAGAGCGCCTCTCGAGGAAAAGAATGGCCAAGTTGAGAGCGGGCGCGCTGCGTTTAGCCTAGGCACGCGTCGTTGGGATTCTAGATCTGAAAACGAGACGCCGCGCACAATGCACGTTATACGCTCGCACAATTGCGCTTGCTCGATATTCTTCCCTTTTCTTATACCTTTTTTTTTTCTTTTCTGTAAACATTCGGCGATGTTGATTTGCCATTGGCAAAACCCGACAATAATACTTTATCGATTTTTAGTGGAAAGTTCGCGTTACAATATATCGAACGATACGATCGCGACGCCGTGTAAGTTTTATGGTATAAAATCGGTCTATTGTACACACAAATTGATATGATTGTATTAAAACGATTGTAAGTTTTCGTTGTGAAACTGTAGTTTCATAAGGCAATTCGTGCGTATATAGGAATTACAGAAAAATATTTAATTTCAGGTCGAGGATGTGCGCTCAAGGAATCCAAGGCAACAAGCGCCGGACAATAATATGCATCACAAGCGCACACGACAATGCGTGTCCAATCGAGACGCGATAGCGAATCGCGCGTCTGCAAATATATATAAACGCAATTAATGTCCGTACGATAAAGATAACATTATCGTACGTGAATATTTAGAAAATTTCGATTACCCGGCCTGATTACGATTGACAGAAAATGTATAGCGTCAATCATGAATAATATTCACGAGGTATTTCGTCTCATAAGTCCCGAACGTCCCAGCATTCCAAAATAAACGTTTGCACTCAAAGTGGTTTTCTCGAGAAGAAGAAGAAGAGAAATAGAGGAGGAAATAAAACAAAAAGAAAAATAAATAAAAAATCGGAAAAAACATGGAATCGCATAAATCCCACTGGTCAACCACTTGTTTTCAAAGACAGACACACACGCGCGGGGGGTGTGGCGTATTCTTCAGCCGGCGTGCACCCGGCACTTGAACTCGCCTACACAGGCGTGAAGAAAGAGAGAGAGAAAACTTCGTTTTATATTTTATATATCTCCAGAGAGCGACGAGAAGCCTATATAAGAAATGCTCGCCTATAACGGCCCGCAGCGCGTACAAAACGCTTATAGAGGATGTGTATTTTGGATCGCGCGCGAGATATCGTGCGCGCGTATACGCACACACGCCGACGAGATAGAGAGTGAGCTCTAGTTAGCCGGGCGAGGCAACCTTGGTATAGCTCGCCTGGCCTCGGCCGAGAGTTTTTGGATATACGCGCGATTTTCGCGAGGCTTCGTCGTCAATGGTAAGACGAAGGTGGTCGTTACCATATTAACGACGGAGAGAGCAGGTGATTTACTTAGGCGTGAAAAGATCGGCTATACGGGAAGTCGCGCGTCTGCACCGCGTCAGGTGCTTCGAGCATTTAATCGTGCTCGCTCGCCTGATAAGATTCGTTATTTATTGCTCCGAGAACCAATGATTTCTTCTCTCTCTCTCTATTCTTTTTATTCTGTATCCGACTTTCTCAAGGGCTGTATGGTTTTACATTTTTAATTAAGATAACTCCATGATTTATCCAATGCACACGTAAGATGTAGCAAATCCAAATTTGCAAAAAGACGCGATAATTGTTTTTTTACTAAAATGTTCCCGTTCCGTAAAATTCAATGCAATTTGCGGGAGACGTGCATACCTCTTTTTGTTTAAGCAACAAACCAAACTATCTAATTTGCGCTCCATAAATCGTAGTGAGCGACCTCCGCTTCTCCATCCAAGCCTGAAAAATTTCGTGGCTCGCAAAAAAGGCGACACGTCGGTCGGGTGGCCCCTGCGCGTATACCAATCGTCCGTTTCCTCGGGACCGCGATGGCGTCGTCGTCGTGTCCCTCGTGGTTCATGGGCCGTGTGCGTGGGAGTATGGCCGCCGGTTCTCGGTGGGTCACGCGACGCTCGCGAAGTCTAACGAGCCGGAGGCTCAACTACATATACACGCCGCACTGTCGACACTATAGACACCGAATAAGCGGCGGCAGCGCTCGCGCTGCACAGGTAATACACACAGAGGAGGCCCCCGCGAGTATACACACGGAGAGAGAGAGAGAGAGAGAGAGCATATAGCGAATAAGCAGAGAACGTGTGAATTGGTGCGGCGGCCGATGAGCGCGGCGGGCACTTGCTCACCTTTTGATAAAGCAGATTGCGACTGCAGCGGCGAGAAGAAGCTCCATCGTTGCTGCTGCTGCGGCGCTCCTTCCTCGAGCCACTCCACCGCGGCACTGCACGCCTGGCCGAGGAACAATGAGCCACAGCGAGAAAGAGAGAGAGCGTGTGCGGCGCACCTGCTGCAGGGCCTACACCGGGGGGATCGGCTCCGCCGGCGACGGCTCTCTGGACTGACCAAGCGGCCCGGCCGCCCGAGGCATATATGCCTCTCGCGCGCGCGCTACTCGAGCGCCAGCCAACGCGCTATACCGATATACCGTGTACGCGCTCTCCCCTGGAGAGCCGCGGGTGTCTCGTCTACCTGGAGCTCGCGCTCTCTTTCTCTCTCTCTCTCTCGGCAACGGTCCCAGGAACACGCGAGCTCTATTTTGCACACGGATACGCTAACCCTTCCTTTTTCGTGTCCAAGCCGCGCGATCGCCGATCCCCGCTCTTATCGCTCGTTTTTCTCCGGGTTTTCCGGCTTCTGCCGATTGCGTGCTCATATATCGCGGGCTTCCTCGAAATTCAACTGCTTGTTAATTGTTTATTCCAATTAGCGCCGCTTGTCACGGCCTACCCGTATATACTTGCGACTCCTTTTCTTTCCGGCAATTTTATGTGCTATGGATGCTTTTTTGGGGGGATTGCGCGTTTCGTGGATTCGTCTTGGTGGGGAAAGATGCTCTTTTGGAATGAGAAAGGAGAAGAAGAAAAAAGAGAACACGACTTTTGAGTTTGTTCAATTGAACGACAAGTGTTTTTTGGAGCACATCGATATATTTTTTTCCTTCTCTTTCTCATCAAATCAATTAGTCTGGTTGCGTAATGCTGGTGTACGTAACTAATTCGAATCCTGTTTAGCTAAATTACTTATCGAAATCGTCGTTTATCTCGGCAACTTATTTGCCATTATCCAAATAAAAATATGAATATTACGTTGAGCAATTGCATAAAACGATCGTCGTGTATAATAAACGCTCGAAAATGTTTCCTGAAAAATCGGTTAAAAGCTAAATCCGGCTGGACTGTAATTACACAAAAGCGCCGTTTTATTTTTTGTAATAAAAATTAAGAGAGAGAGAGAGAGAGAGAGATGGACATGAAATAGTAGTAATTGAAAATGCGATTGGCAATATAAAATTCCAATAATTATTATCTCACGCTACGGCATTACTTATATCGGTAATTGGTCGCGACACTAATTACCCTTAAGCAAAAATATGTTTGACTCTAAGTGCGTTTCCTGCAAATACTTTTTACCAATCTCATTTTTTTTTTCATTTTTTTACTCGACACTCTAAATACTCGCATTTCATATACATTGCGCTCATTTTTCATTCATTTTTTTCTTTTTCGGTGGATTTTAATGTTTTCTTTTTTTTTTCAAATATATTTACATCTACCTGAACTTGGACACACGCTAAAACTTATCGAAAATTAACGACCTCGTTTCTAGACAAATATCATTAACGAAGGGCACACGTTCGTTACCATAACGATCATAAAGCCGTACAGAGATTATTTTTTTTTCCATAATTCAGTTCTCACAATTGTACACGTACAATTACGCTAGTTTATTTATTTTTCGTTCAATAATTTCGGCTCGCCGTCATTAAAACTTAACGGCCCCATTGTTGCAAGCAAACCAAATTCACTCTGTAGCCAATAACGCATTGAATTCCGCACAATAACACCAGCGTCTGACTAATTAACCAAGAGAGCCATGTAAATAGGCCCCGGCGAGGTGCGTCTTTTGGCCAGTCCGACCATACCGGTCATCCTCCAATTACAATCCGGACTTTATGGCAATAAATCAAAGAGCGTCGCGGCTAAATAAGGGATTAGATTTAAACTATATATCGTCGCCGAAGCGTCGACGGCGAATATCGTGATTTATCTCGGGTCTATGGATCATAATCCCATTAGCAAAGGGATAAAGCGAAGCGAATCACGATTGTCATAAAGATGACAACAAAGGCGAGCCAAAAAAAATGCATTAATCCGCGCAAAGATGGAAAAATCAATACGGACGAGAGCGATCGTTCGGAAAATCTATCCCTGAGCTTTGCCAAGCGGAACGACAAGGTATAAAGCGTCGATAACGTCCGTGGCAATTATTCCAGCCGAAGCGGCTGTGGGTGGGAGTCGGAAGGAAAGAAAAAGAGGGGCAAAAACAAGGCTTATCAAAAGCCGGAAAAATCGCGAGGCAGCAAAGGAGAGAAAGACAAAAACGCGTCAAAGGCCAAAAGCGCGTCGACATATAGTCCCTTCCCGTTTATTTATTATTTTTTTTTTTCTGTCGCAGAGACGCACGCGCGCGTTTATCTCTGGCGAAGAGACGCGTGCGCGATGCGCGCGGCGCGCGATTATAATTGCACCAGCGCTACCGCCACCGGCTGATTAGCGTAATTGCATTGTGTATGTATAATATTGCGTACGGGAAAACGATGCGGAAACGCACGCGGCCGCTACCGCGCGCGCGGCTACTTACTAGTGCAGCGTTGAATATACATCATTATCCTCTTGCGTATGCGCCGAATATTTAATTTGAGGTAACTTGCCGCCGGTTAATTGTGATAATAATTTTTACGCGGATTTTTACTAATGCTGATTTTTTCTTTTTCTCCTTTGTTTTTGGCTAATTGAGGCGCGGACTGAGTTTTCTTAGGAGATTTGATGTATACTGTGAAAATATAATTGATAGTGTAATGGGCTCATTTTTGATAAATTGCCGATGTTGATTAATTGTTTTGATTATACGTTGATTGGCATGAAGATTGCTTTGAATAGACAAATAAAATTGCAGATAATCATGAAGTGATTCTCGGTTTTATTTCTTTACACTGTATTGTCCTGATATTCATTAATTGTAAGTGATGTTAGAAGAACGAAAATAAAACTTTATCACTTATGATTTTGAGTTGTTTCATTTCATGATTAATTTTTGAGCAATTTGCGAATCAAATGACAAAAATATCCTATTTATGACAAATTAAATACTTGACTGCTTGAGGTTACTACCTTTTTGTAATTATTTAAAATTTAAAAAGAAAAAAAAACATTTTTACTACCATTATAAACACCAGGTACATTATTTAAATATTGTAATTATTTTTTGTCAAGTGTAGTATTGTAAATAATAAACTACTTAAACTGCAGTCACCTATGACAATTTAACTAGGAAATGATTGCCAAGTGTAAGGAAACAAAGTGTTATATTGTGTCTAATATTTTACAATGCCAAGTTTTACAGTTACTTTAGTATGTAGGCCAATGTTTTGTTAATGACCTTCTGTCAGCGTAAGATTTGATTCTAATATTAATATGATTGAAAAAAGATTTCCTTTTCGTTTCTTTTAGAGTTTTTTTGTAATTTATTCCATTACTAATAAAAAATTAAGGCTTTTTTCAAGATGAAATACATAAAAAGTGGGTATAACCCAAATTTGTTTATTATGGATAATATGTTTGTACAAGGTGGTATTTACGCGATACTGCTAGCATTGGAAGCTATTCTTGGCCATAAATCTGCACACTCTTTTGCAACAGGACCAGTTATCGCAGAACCTTTCATTTCACCTTTGTTGTTGACAATGACCCCTGCATTGTCTTCAAAGTATATAAATGTTCCGTCCTTCCTACGAAATGGTTTCCGCTGCCTTATGACTACTGCAGGCATAACTGTAAATTGAATTTGAAAGTTATATTGAGCTTATCATTGGTAAAACAATTTTTAAAGTTACATTAAAAACTTACCCTTTTTTCTTAGTTCAGGCTTTCCTTTCTTAACTGTGGCAACAATCATGTCACCTGATCCGGCTGCTGGGAGACGGTTCAGGCGACCCTTAATTCCCTGAACAGCAATTACATATAAATTTTTGGCTCCTAAAACAGAAAGTTGTTATTAAGTACTTTTTTTTACTGAAACTAGAATTTTGAAGTAAACCAAATATTAACACAAGAAAATTAAACTAAAACTGTAATTAAATCTAATTAAAACTTATACATGAAAAGGAGACTGCTTGATAAAGAATAAAATAAACAATTTAAGATTTATTTTTTGAAATAAGGATACTGTAATAGTATATGAAAATTTGTGAATAATTGTAGTTTTTCCACTGGGCACAAAAATATTATAAAGAATTATATTATTTTAAAGATGCATATGGCAATACTGAATTATGAATCTGAATTTTTGTAACTGTCTAACAGTATCTACACTTACAGACTTTATACTGTTCATAATTCAATTCAATATAATTTTATAAATAAGGGAAAACCTTACTCAAATGTTTTAAAATGCTAGACTTAAATTACTATAAACAATTGTAAGTAACAAACAAGAAATTTAACCTAGTCTATTGGACAATTAGTATAACAAGTAGAAGTTGATAAAACAAAAACACAGTGCAACAAGTAGTAACTCCGAGAAGATTTCAATCTTCGTTTTTCACTAAAAATTCACTGATTACAAAGTAACCGAATTCACTGCACCAAAAAATAAAACGGAGTCACCCCGTCACAAAGAGCACGATGTTTTTATTATCGACCATGTGTCGTCGCTAAGAGGTTAGACACGCGCACTTCTAGACGCCCAAGGTCCAGGTCAGAAGCATCAACTCACCGGTGTTGTCGGCGCAGTTGATGACAGCACCAACCGGCAAACCCAGGGATATCCTGAACTTTGCTCCCGCGGAACCACCACGTCCTTAAATAAACAGAAAAACAGAGAGCTTAGCTTGCATCTAGGGGGGTACATGATCGAGTCGGGAGGAGCCAGCCGGGGCCGTCAGTCATCGCATCGTAGCGGCTTGATTTTCCGATTTCCCCGAAAAATCCAGGAACCAGCGGCTCGGCCATTGTCGCAGCCGGGAAAATCAAGCCGAGGGATGCTTCGACGGGCCGTCCTCCTCCCGATTCCCGTGGATTTAGTCCGCTGGAAATTCGGGCTTACCTCTCTTCGACATCTTGACGTGTTTGAAAGAGAAAGGTCAGCCGCGAGGAAGAAGCAGCAGAGCCACGGCGCGCAGCTTATTCCGCGCCGATTATACGCGCCGCTGGCGCACCCTCGCGACTATTTTCCAATTAGATGCCAAAATTTGAATATTGTACGCCTTTTATTTTTTTTTTCAACAGGCGCTCCGGAATTTCGGAGCAAAGTGAGTTTTTTTGACTGAAGAATGCGGAGATTTCGATGGATCATCAATTCGATGATGGTCCAAATGGTCTTTGGTTTGGTAACTAGATTATTTGGGTTATTTAGACTTAGCTAGTTGTTTATACGATCGTTGCTAATAATAGTACTCCAATTTCTAATAATAATGTTACTCTATTATAAATCTACATGTTGCGTTATTCTTTGGAATAACTACAACTATGTATATACATACTCATTCGCGAATAATCTGCACAGCGAAAACAAAAAGGTTTCAGCTGTATAGAGAGATGAAGAAAAAAACAAACAAACGATGTAGGGATCATTGTACGCAATGAAAATCGGGCGGTTTGTTTACATTTAAATTGAAATTCCTCAAAATTAACCGGTGTTGGAATTAAGAGAAAATTTCGGAAAAGAAGTAAAAATTTATAATGTACGAGGAATTGTCGAAAGTCTTCCAAAGCAAGGAGAGCAGAGAGGAATCCCTGCAAAATCGAATACTGGACACTCTCTACTCGAACGTGAAATATCTGTCAGAGGTTAACAATCATTACTCGCTTACATATACGTAAATAGGGTGAAAAACGAAGGAAATCCCGTTAAAAAAGACGCGCGCGTCTGTCTGCTTTCCTCGTTGCAGAAAGATCCGCTCGAAGACATTCGGCACTTCGTAACGATCTGCGCGGAGCAAAGCATCGACATCCACCGTAAGTACAGAATAATGCATCAGGCCATAAAATCCGCGAGAGCGGCTTCCCGGAATATCGCGAAACTCGGCCGCGGCGGGCCAACGAAAGTGGGTTGTTGGCGGTGTTAACACGCGCGCTGTATGAGCGCATCGATTATTTGGCCGCCGGCTCGGCGCCAAGCGGGACCCTCGTTCCGGAGTAGGCCTCCCCTCGCGATTTCGTCTGTTTTCTGTTGCGCGCGCGAGCGGCTCGGCACAGCGCATATCTCTCGCTCTCTTGCGCGCACCTGTGTAAGCCGCGCGAACTCACATTTTGGAGAGCGGCAGTAAAATCTCCGGCATAGCCACAAGTCCTCGCACATTGTAAAGTCTTCCGCGCGGCCGACGCCCAAGATGCAAAACTCAACGCTGCTGGAGCCTTGGAGCGTCGAGCTTGGAGGTGGGAAGCCGACGAGAGGCCTCGAGCGATAACTCGTAGCCCGACCGGCCTAACCTCGGCGCATCCCTCCCCAAAGAGAAAGCGCAACGACACTGATTGACGCTTTTTGTTTTTTATTTTTCTCGTTTCAGCACAGGAGCCATGGCCCCAGCCGATTCACCTCTACCAGCCGTACGAGGTCGAGCAGATACTCCTGCCCGACAACGCCAACTGCTTGGCCGTCCAGGCTTATCTCAAGATGTGCAACCTTGACTTCCAAATCGAGCCCAGGTGGAACGCGGAATTCATGTCGCCGTCTGCTCGCGTGCCGTTCATCAAGTGCGGTGCATTCGTCGTCTCGGACTTCGACAACATCGTCTCCTTTGTCAACAGCAAGAGCAGCAGCCTCTCCAACGATCTCTCCCAAGAGGATAAAGTCAATATCAGGGCTTACATATCGTTGGTCAACAATGTCCTGTACAATGCTGAATTGTATGTCTGCTGGTGTCACGAGGAGACCTACAGGACCATAACAAGGGAAAGGCATGGTAGTGTTTATCCGTGGCCTCTTAATCACCTGATGAACTGGCAGAAGAGGAATCAAGTTACAAAGAGGCTTAACATTCTTAATTATGGTAGCAAGACTTTGGATGATGTGTACAGGGAAGTTGACAAATGCTGCGAGGCATTGTCAGAAAGGCTAGAGGATAAAACTTACTTTTTTGGCGACAAGTAAGTAAATCAGTAAATTAAATTGATATTTTCTTTGTTATAACCAGTTCTTAATATATTTTTTTTTATTCTTTCTCAAGCCCCAATGAATTAGATGCCTTGGTGTTTGCTCACATTCACATCCTGACTACTTCAAATTATCCATCGCCTATAAAAGATATAGGAGATATCATTCGCAACTATCCACTCCTCATGAATCATGCTTATGCAATCCACAAGCAATTTTTGAAACCTACACCAGATCCTCATAATGACAGCTTTGAAATATTATCAACTACATCATCTGATGAATCCATTATTAACATTACATATGAATCGCTTAATTCTTTGTCTTTCATGAATGACTTTTAAATTATGAATGCTGTTTTACTTATTCTTGATGTATGTTGTTTTATTATAAGTGTTTGTGATTAAATTGAAATAAAAAGTGAATTATATTTTTCTGTTTTAATTTTCAAGACCAAATGAATTGGATGCTCTGGTATTTGGACATATATTTAGTATAATAACAACACCACTGGTGACTACTAATGATAACTCTTTGGCTAACATTGTGTCCAACCATTCAACTCTCAACAAACACTGCAGAAACATTGAGGATAGGTATTTTCGGCGTAAAGAAGAATAGGAGTGGCTTCTCTGTTCAAATTTTGGGTACAATGAAGTGTGTTATACAGATCAAGAAGGCATGAAATTTTTTTGCTATGCAAATTCTAAGCCTAATAAGTATTCTATTAAATACAGATGTTGTGTGCAATAACGTTAAGCTTAATAAGAGATATAGAGATTTCATTACAGCATTTGTTTCTGTAAAGAAATTCAACAAGTTGGACTAGTATTAATGTACCTAAAATTCGAACAGTTAAAGACATTTTAATGTTGTAGTACTTTCTAGAAAACTTGAAAAATTTAAGTTTAAGATATACTTTAA
The DNA here is from genome assembly GCA_030522585.1 of Anagyrus pseudococci. Lineage (NCBI taxonomy): Eukaryota > Metazoa > Arthropoda > Insecta > Hymenoptera > Encyrtidae > Anagyrus > Anagyrus pseudococci. The sequence goes on along the minus strand of JAPYYQ010000660.1, from coordinate 33,571 downwards.
ATCATTGTTATACATTGAACATTTTGTTAAGTACTTTATGTATTGTTTATAATATATAACGTTTGACATAAAAATAACATGTTTCAGAATTTTTTCACCCCGAGCTTTAAAGATCAAGTAGTCTAGTGAACAGAGAAATTAAGTTGGAGATGAGAATTTTGTAAATGCGACAATATTTTTTTTTGGATACACAAGATGTACATAGAAGTTTTATCCAAAGGAAGTCACTCGAGCTATGATTCAAACACTTAATAGTCTAAGGAAAATAAATTTCAAACGTCTTTCAACTACACCTCAATCAAGTACCTGTAAACTATTTAATTACAACTTAGAGTAAGATCATGTCTTTCAAACAAGAATTCATTGATATTTTCATGATCTGAAGTACACATACTTGAAGACTAACTGTTGTATACAAACTACTTAATTTTGTACATAAATGTATTTTTCATACAAATCAATTTTTAATATATTCCAAAGTAATGTTACAGTATTTATATTTTTTTTTGTACATATAACTATTTATACTAGCTATTTGATGAGAACAACTAAAAAATCAATAAATTAATGAAAACAAAAGGTTTTTGAGTGTTATCAAAATTGAGATAGTTTATCCTTACCCCAAAAAATCCTGATTCAGAAATATATCACTGTCGCGATTTACTTCTTGTCTCCAGCTATAAAACGTATTTTATTGAACAAAGAAATAAATAATGCAAGTTATCTTTTAATTTAAACATTTATTTATAAAGTGTGGAAGAAGTGGTATTTACCAATCACATTATAAGTTCTATAATTCTTGTGAAACAAAATTGATGTGATGATCAGAAATGAGGTGAAATATATATATATTTTATGATAATACACGTTTCTTAAAAAATTTCTCAACATATAAATCGCTTTACTTTTCGAACAATTTTTTTGTAATTTTATATTTATGTCACCTCATTTCCAAATTAACATATTTCCACTTCGATTATTGGCGAACAATTTTATAATAATCTGCTGCACTGTGCGTTTCTGGAATAGCAATTTGTGGCGTGATGAAAAAATTTGGAAATCGGTGTTTCAAAGAAAGAACGAGGTTCCTCGGAAGGTTCTCTTTACTGCAATGGTATACATATAACGGTTTCACAGATACAATCGAACTATGGTCTGTGGAAGCTACTTTACAATTATTATTGCGTCTGCTATAACAAGCGATATAAATGCTTAAAAGTATCGAATGCCGCACTATATGTATAAATTAACGCACACTAGCACCCGTTACAATTTGGGCTTGTTCTTTCGATTATTAAATAATAAAAAAAAACACTATATAATTTTGATTAATTCTCTTTGCTTGCGTTTGATCTGTTTAAATCAATCCTATTTAAACTGATTTTACATGCGAACAAGTGATGCCTCGGTAATATTTAACTCTCTCTCTTTCTCTCTCTCTCTCTCTCTCTGCTTCTAAAACACTATCTCTCAAATAAACACGACAATTAATCTCGTGGTAGCAAAATGTACCGATTTAACAATCAGGTATCGACGAATGGACAAATTAAGAAGCTACTTCGAACCTTTGCAAATGAACAATAATCATAAGAATTATAATATAAGGTCTATACAAAAATGGAGCGCATACAAAAATAATGATTTACAAAAGGATGTGGAATCGTAGCGGAGGAGAGGCTCAATCGACTAGTCCGATAATTGTGGGCGTTGCACGCAAAAGTCTTACTTGCGCAGCTTTTAATCGTTTACGTCTAAATTTACTTAATCATTAATATACGACTGGGAAGGATCTAATCGCTATGTCATACAAATTGTTTTTACAACCTTGATTTTCTCTTCTTTTCATTTTTTTTCTTGTTTGTTTATACTTGTATTCCTTGAGTTTGTCAAAGGATGCAACGTCTAATGCTTATAAAAAGTCACTAACATACTATTACAACTGAGATCATTTCAAGAATAAATCTAGAAGAAGCTTTCTCAGACATTTGTCCATTCTAACATTATAAAACAATTTTTTATGCATTTCTCGTATAAATTTATAAAGATTTTTTTCTCATCGATTTCCGGTTAATACTGAAAACATATAATCAGAAAGGTTTAAAACACGTGGATGATATCAGTGGTTTAATACAGTATTTTGTATTTGCTGAATCATCAAAACATGCAATGTTATAAATAATATTTTTTTTTTCGACAAATTTTCAATACGGACGAGGAGCTTTGATCATAGAGATGAAGAAATAGTCGTCAAATCATTTCGCGACGTTTTCTTTTTAAAATATTTTAAAAAATATTGCACATTATACAATACGTACATACAAAAATTATAAAGGTACAGCACGCACACTGAAATTCGAATATCACACTTAAATTTAAGTTCTATTTACCAAATAAATGACTGAAAGGAACTTTTACACGAAATTTATATTCTAGTTTTTTTTTGTATTCTCTTAAACGTTCACAAACGTCACAAAATAATTTTTTCGACTATTTTATTTACCTAAGAAAAACTCCTCATGCGTTTACAACATGAGAGACGAAAAAGACTACACATTCGTTAAATTTTCAACACGTTATAAATAAACCGTGACATTTAAATTCATCTAAGGCTCCACTTCCGTGCTCACGCTGGGAAAACGAACAGTATTACATTTTTTATACGCTAGCAAATTCACAAGCACGTTTTATCCGGCAAGGAAGCCCTTTTTGCGTACTTTTTTTTAACAATTCGAATTCCAATGCAATTAAATAAAACGCTATATAAATAAATATAGATCTTTCTTATTTTTACAAAAAAAATGTCTTTGTAATATTAGCCAATGTGTTAAATAAATAGTCAAATCAATATAAAATGTCATGTTTATACACGATAAAATAAAAAATATTTTATTTATAAAAATTCTAAAGATGATAATCATATATCAACTCAGGTACAATTTAAGAGACGCATCTTCAAAGACTCCCTTGCTTATCATTTAACATGTATCTTATCGAATTTTCTCGTGTACAAAACTATAGTATGTCTATTTTCCGATAGCCGAGAAGTGACTGATCAAAAATTTTTTTACTAAAAGTGTAGAAAAATAAAAATTAGTTTAATTTTAAACGAACTAAAATTCTTACTGTTTATCTTTTAGTATTAAGCATTTTGTTTCAAACTCAGATTTATAGATAACTGCATTACACTTTTCATTGATATAAATAAAAGTAGACATACTACATTATTGTATTTATGACAATATTAATTATAAAAGCACAAGTGTTTGTTGTGCTAAAAATTTGTTTTTGACCGTGATAACTATATGATTTATCATTACATATTAAATTTCTAAATCTTATTTTTGTACTTAAGGCATATTTTTTTTAATAATAATAATAATGTTATTTTAAAACGATTTAACGTTTTTTAGCTTCTCTCTCTTTGCTATTAGCATGCTAGTGTGTTTAATGGGAGACTAGCTAATAGAGAATTTTCAACAGTAACTGGAAGTCACAAATGTTCCAATCTAACAAACTGACTGATATCTTATTGAAACTTTATTTTTTATTAAGCTTGCTTAATTAATTTTTATGTATAAAATACATATAACGAACAAAACTTGTGCATATCTACAAAACATATTTGACAGTGAACAGTAAAAAAAAGAATTTGTTTTTTTATAAAATTTATAAAAGCAAAATGGCCGTGAAATAGTAATAACTATTTTTTTAATTTTTACTTTTGTAAAAAAAGTAAAATAAAGAAAGCAAAACCAGACGTAAAGAATTTTACTATTCTTTTCCGATTTCTTGTTTAACCGTAATTTATAGTTCTCGATTATTAGATATTTCTTCAAGATACATTCATATCCATAAACGTTCAACATGTGTTATCAAACGGTGAATCAATCAATGCTTTCTTACACTATATATTTAACGTAAAAAAAATAGAAGCGCCTTTTTTAACTGAAAAGGCGTCGTTCTATATACAGAATGTAACAATGATTGTTTTATACTAACACGACGTGTAAAATTATTACAAATGATCTCATCAATAAATAATTAAAAATGTTGTTAAGATACAAAATTTGTGACTTGCTTGAAAAAAATTGACGTTATTCAAGTGCAGGTATAAAATTTTTTCATAAATTATAATTAAAGTTATAATCTACAGTAAAAAAAAAAGAATAAAATTATATTTAAAAACAAGTGTGCAAATGAAATACAGTAAACTTGACGCTATTAAAAAATTCTCTTTAAGATTGAAGTATTTTATAGAGAATTTTATAAATCTCTAATACTGTATTTCATTTGCAAATAATAGTTTTATGCGTACATACACGAGCACGTATGCATACATAAATATATTTTTAAACCCTTGGGGTTTTCGACAATAAATTTTTACCTTTTTTCCTACGTTCGTAGCCGAAAATTATCATTGATTAAAATATAATGCAGTACCATTAGGCAACATTTGCCTATTTGTACTTGAATCGATATCGACGATGAAAAATTTTCACTTGATACCGAGTAAATATCAAACGCATCCGTAACTTAATCTGGTGGCAAAAAACTAAAAAGCCGGAACTGTTCTCTAATTTTTGGTCGGACATCACCACCCTATAATAAAATTAATTATTTAAAAAATATGAAAAATAACAGTTTTTTGAAGATTATCATACTTACATAATGTACGAGATTTTCTAAGAACGGCACTAGTTTCATTAGTTCGCTATCTGACTTGTCCGCAAACCAACTTTCTATTGGTATGCCATTTTCCAACTGCAAAAAAAAACATTTATTTAAATTAAAAATTTTAACTTACGTCGGACTTTTTAGTTATGATTTAATATGTACCTGGTATCCAAACGCTTGGGGACTATTATCAATAATCACAGTTTTGGATAAGTCTCTTCCCAGTATTGACAAATCCTTAATATAATTTCCATTTACACAAACACAATGCTCGCGAAACAATCTATATTTTATGAGCTTTCTCGTGGGATCCAACAAGTTCATTAATTTGTTTGCGTAAACGCGCTTGCTTGCCGTAAACAGAATGACTTCGTACAACGAGGACACATGTTCTAAAAATTCACGAAAGAATGGTCGCGTCCTCACAAAAACCGTATACGTTACGTTTTTGAATACCACTGGAAAACGAAATGACGCATCTGACAGCTCCTGTAGGCTGCAGTGAACTAAAGTTTCATCCTGATAATAATATAAACATCATTATTTTATGTTCAAAAGAAAAAATGTTTAATCTATACCATTGCAACTTACCAAATCTAACACCAAACTGAAATCTGGACTACTCCTTGTTTTTAAGGGAAGCGCCGGACACCTCGATCTCATAGACGCTGTCAGCGGTGGCAAATGTTTAATGAATACGTACGGATCGAACGAATCTCGATCATCTTGTACATTTGCAACCATATTTTCATCACAGCTCTCAACTACTTCTTCACTGCTGACTTCAATGTATTTGACATCTTGATAGTCTCCATTAACATCTTCGTTTTCGTATCTTTCATCAATATTACCATTCGAGTCTGATGAATGATCCAAATTAGTTATATCGATATTTGAATAACCATTAAACTTCGAAGTACAATAACTGCTTGAATAAGCTTGTGACGATTCGTATCTTGAAGAATCATTGTCGATATCGGTGTACTGATACTTTGAGAAATCGTTACTGTTTTCATTGTTATTAATGAACGAATACTTGGTGTTGGGAAAATATTTTTCCGCCGAGTATGTCATACGACTATTGTATAAGGAAGTTGAATGCATAATACTGTAATACTCGTCGGACTGTTCTGCTGTTGAACAGATTGTTGAATAATGTAGCGAGAGCAAATCTAAAATTGGAGAAACTAGGATGTAAAGTTAATTTAAAATTATAAAAAAGAAGAAAACAAATGAAAACGTTACTTTTCAAAAAAAAATTTTAATTGGATATTATACATACCAGATGTTTTATTTCCCTCTTCATCCAGTAGGCATGAAAAGTCTGGTTGAGCAACTTCAACCGCTGGAGGTGGCATCATTTCAGTCATAGAATCTGTAGACGGATTTTTCAGAGTGTAATCTTCAGTTGGCGTTGACGAGCAAACAGCCTCTGCAATGTTTAATGGCTGAGAGTACAGAGGTACTGAATCTAAATTCCAATTTTCCTTGGACTCCTCGGATATTTTTGGAATATTTGTTGTTTTTGGATGCTGCAAAAAGTTAAATTTATTGTAATTAAAGAAACATCGAAGATTTTTATTCTCGATAATAATAACTTTCAATTACTTACAATTACTTTATCTTGAGTCAAAGTACGATTTAACGGAGTGGATGTCACCATTGAACGTTTAATGCATTTTCTTTTACAAGGTACTCTTTCTCTGATTGTTGTGGACTTTGTAAAATTTAAAACGTTTTCTTTGCATGCCTAAAATAAAGAAAAAAAAGAAACGTGTAATAATCGAAAAAAATTAATTTGAAAATTTTTAAAAGTATAATTATACTGACTTCTTTTAAAAGATTCGGCGAACGCCTCCTCCAGCGTGATAGCCTTGCACATTTACTAGTCGTGTGTACGCGCTGACTACTATTGTTAATGGCTGGGGATTTGCGGACAGTACCGGCTTGGACGCGTCTTCCAGTACCCTTAGTTGTTGAAACAACGGCAGTACCTAAACGTCCACGCAGCCTTCGACTTACATTTTCACTTCTAAGCCACATTATTTTCAATTTACATGTCCTGCAATTCGAAAAAAAAACAAATAAAACAAATTAGATAATTATGTTTTTCGGTTGACAAACTATTAAAAAAGTAAGAAAAGTTCACGGTAGAATGGTTAAAAATTTCAAATATTGCGTTAATTACTTTGAAAATATTGCATTATATTTTTGAACGAAGCTGACGGGCTAAAAATAGCTTGATACAGAGAGCTTAAAAACTAAATTAGATAGTTCGCTATACGTACGAAATTATTTTCGTTACTGTTATTTAATGCACTTACAAATGCTCTACAAGCTTGTAATGTAATAAAAACGATTAAGAAATGTATTTTGGAAAAATGTTTGAGAAAAGAAATTTTTTTAAAAAAGTTACGTGACAATCTTAACAATTATTAAATTCTACTGCAAGTAACACGTGGAAAAAAAAATCCTACATCTATTCACTTGTTCTCATCATGAAAATTATAAATATTTAAGCCTAAAAATTAGAAAAAAAAATACACGATATGCGTATATCTGATTTGTTTTCATACTACTAATTAAAAAAAAAACTAATATAAAATTAAAACAAAGGCAAAAAGTACGCCCATCATTCGATCCACATAATACACGGACCCATAGATCAATTACGCAACACAGCAATGTAAATTTTCGAGGATCGCAACAAGCGCCTCTCGAAGCATCGAAAATAAACGAATGCGCATATAGTATAGTCGAAAAGGCAGTATTAGAAAGAGCTCCGCTGACCGGTATAGGGTAATAAGGCGTATAGGCGAGAGAGAGAGAGAGAGAGAGAGAGAGAGCTCCGAAAGCCAAGGGTAAATGCATGAGCAAAAGCGCGTTCGCCGCGAAACCTAAAAACTGCGGCTAATCCGCGACATGCCGAGTGCACCGTACACTCTCCCGGCTCTCCACTCATACGTGCATATACATAGGTACAATACGCATACACACATCGCAGGCGCAAAAGAGAAAGAGCAAGAGAGCATTGGAGCATAGCAAGGAAAACACAGCGAAAGCAAAGGGGGGAAGAACGCGGCGCGGCTGGCGCGCGGGAAAAAGTATCGCCTCTCGTCTTTCCTACGTTCGCCTGCTATATATCCCTTGTGCAGAGTGCCTCGGTCTCTCGAGGGAAGCAAAGCTATAGACTCTGCACACAGAGGCAATATCCATCGCGGGGAGGCAGCGACATACCGCCATACACACTCGCGAGAGAGAACCGCGAACGCGCGAACGTGTACACACGCGAGAGCGAGCGAGAGAGAGAGAGAGAACAGCGGCGGCCCCCCCGTGTCATATCGATTTGCTCCGGCGCGCTCCGGCCTTTGGGCGCCGCTCTCGGATCGCGCGCGCGAGACAGACACAACACACAGCAGCAGCACGCCGTGCAGTGTATCGCCACGGCGCGCACAATAATATCTCCGCGCGTTTTCGGAGCAGCGCGGCTAAACCGGCCGGACAGCACTGCTGCTCCGGTTATACCGGGCCGCCTCCTCCGGAGCGCGACTCGGCGCCCGGTCGCCGCCGCTGCCGTGGACTACGGAAACACACACACTCCCTCTCTTCCGCGGTATATAAACAGCGCGGCGGGCAGAGTCGCGCTCTTCTGCACTCACCATCCTCGCGGTCCCGGCGACGTTTCCCTTCTTCATGGAGCGTCCTCCTCCGGCTCCTCGACTCCTCGGGGCTTCGCGTCTACAGCTTCCTCGCGGCCTGGCGCGCACACACAGCACTAGCTTGGGGAGCGCGCGCTCCTCGCGGGCGGCCCTTTCAAAACTACTGTGTATCACCAACACACGAGCGGCCACCGCTGCACACGCACCGCCCCCCCCCTTCCCTCCTCTGCCTCCACCCCCCTCCAACGCGACCACCATCCATCCAGCGGCGCTCAATCAGCCGTTCTCTCTCTCTCTCTCTTTCTCTCTTACTCCGTCGCTTCGTCTCTCTCTGTTTACGTTTGCGCGCCGTCGCGACTACGAAGACGACGCTGCTGCTCTATAACGCCCTGGTGGCCGCGGCTACGACGAAGAGATGGACTGCATCCGCACCGCGCATATGCAGGCCTCTATATATACCTGTCTCTCTTCCACAAGGGGAGACGCATAGGTCGGTCTCTATGCACTCCCTCCCTCTTTCCACCACGATCAGCACTCTCTGCTAAAAAGAGAAAATGGCGGCGGAGTTGAGCTCGAATACACTTGCCGTACTGCGTTTGCTTTTGGTACAGAGCGGATCGAGTTACAGCACCCATGTTTTGTTTTTGTTTAGATAGGCGCGGGCGGAGGAGAGTGACGTTCGGAGAACGTCTCCTGAGGCGTTGAATGAAAATTCAGGGTAAGCGCTGCGGGTAGTTTTTGGAAAGCCAGTGGAGCTTCGAGGAATTGCAGTGCGGCGCAGTATGGCTCGCTTGACGTCGGTGGTCCTGGTGGGGTGTCGTTCCGGATAGACCGATGGACGTAAACGCCACCTGGGCCGCCTATTTACACACAGCCCGCGATTATTTGAGTTTTGGGTTTTTGCAATTGATTAATTTGTTGCATTGACTTTTTTTTAAATACGACTTTGATGGATTTAGAAAATAATAGATTTATTGATATGTGGTAAATGGTTGGGAGACGTATTTAAAAACGAACGTGTCAGTGTTATGGATAATTTATTATTGTTGCATCCTAGTTTATTTGTACATTTAACATATAACTAAAGGCGAAATCACTAAACCGCTTGATCTTAATGTTAAACAGATTGAGAATATACAAAATAGCAAAGAATTAATATAAATCTATGTAACATGAGATAAATTAGTTAATAGAACAAATTCGTATGAATATAAATTTTTCAACACAAATATGTATGTACATAACGTATGTATATGTATAACGGTTAATTCAACGAGATCCATTATAATGACTAATCATAATCACTATTATAAAAATAATAAAATAAATATCTACAAGGTTAGAGTATAACAATGTTATGTATTTGTTCATTTACCACGAGAAGACTTGGAACAAATTCTTATTCTATTCCTGTCTTTTATGCATTAAGTTATTTAAATGTACAATGTTTCTTCTCTGTTAATTATGTAAGTTGACTGAAATAAGATATGTGATTTTTGTAAGTTACGAAATCAAGATAAACTCGTATGTTTGTTATACATGAAAAATTTACAAAACGTTTTTTGAATAAAAAATGTCAAATTCATTGTTAATTATTACTTACGTTTACGTTGATTGCAAAATAGAAATATAATAAACGGATAAAGAAATCCTTATGATTTTAAGCTAATAAACGATTCCTCAAAAATATATTCACCTGTATTGTTTATTTCACTTATTTTATGAATTTGTTATACACATGTACGATTTAATTATTTTTATTGTGATTATAAGTATAAATGTTTGACAAGAAAAGGAAATCCGCCTGCAGATACACCTTATTCTTATTCTCGTTTTCTTTTTCGTGTTTGCGTGACCAATACAGTAAAAATAAGGTATTTGTATGAAAAAATGATGATTATAAATTTGTACTTTTTATATTATTACATTTATGAGTTTTATAAATAGTGAACTAACAAAAAAATTAAGGAAATGACTGAATCATTGCTTACTTTTAAAATAGTCTTTATAAGAGTAAAAATATACTCTACGAAAGAATGTCCGAAAAAAATTGAATAGTCGATTGACTCTCGATTTATCGACGTAACAATAAATTTTTTTGTAAAATCCCACTACCTAATAAATTTGGTCCTAACATTCAAATATAAAATTTACAAATGTTTCTACGTTCTGAAAACATTACATTTCTTCAAAATACGTAATTATGTTTCATATTTCAGTATCGACTCTCAGTGTATTGCCACCGAATCAATATACGCGTGTAAGTAATCTAATTTATGTACAATTGTTCGTTTAAAGCTATTTTATTACTTATGCCTAATTAATAATGTTACAGACTTTATTAATAAGATATCGTTTTTCTACACTTATATATCATTATATAGAAAACGGTGTGTCAATTAAACATACAAGTCTAGTCTTGGTAAAGTTTACTAAGTTCTTTACCGGTGATTTTTATGTAGATGATATGTTTCATTAACGATTGCCATAAGTTGTTTACGCTTATGCTATATAAGTCGTTAATAACGATGTAAAAAATATCATTATTAACGACTCGCGCAGGACTTGTTGAACCCCCTCCAGAATTAGTGAAATTCAAACCAATCCTTTGCCGACTGAGTCATTGCGAGCGACAAATAAATTTACAAAATCTTTTTTTCACAATTCATATTATTACGTAATATTTTTGCTTAAAAAAAAATCTTTTCTTCATTTAATACTGCATTGTAACTTTCAAATATTTTCGTAAAACGTGCTTTTAACAACGTTAAACGTTTAGCGAAAAAAAGAAATAATTTACTTAATTTCCGAAAAAACCAATCCACCAACCAATAACATTTTCTCATCAGTCGAGTTTACGTCGGGGCGGGGCGCTCTCCCTCTCTGGAGCACGATCAAATTCTCAGAACGACTTCTTCCCAGCTGATCAGGTGTCGTAACTGCCAATCAGCGCAAGCATAACCTCAAAAGTCCGACTTTTTCCGTGAGTTAAGTATCGCGCGACCAGCACGCTCAGAGTCACCGCACAGCAACAACAATAATATCCCGCGCTATGCACAAATTCACCCGCACACACGGCGCACAGTCCAGCCGGCATTGTCGAAGCGTCAAGTCCAGGGCGCAGCCGCGAGAGCCGCAGCTACATGTGCAGATTCGTCGGTGGGAAGTCGTAGCGGTCGTCGATTTCGGCGTACATCTGCCTCAGCGGATCGACGTGGGCTATGCCGTTCTGGTTGCGATTAACGAGGACGCTGCTGGCGTTATTTTTCGCCGGGGCGACCCGATTGTTGGCCTTGGGGATGAAGCCGTTGGCCACTCGGCCGTTGCCCATGCGAGCAGGTACGCCGTTCTGGATCAGGTGAGGACCTCCGTTCATTTGACTTTGCTGCTGCTTGCGCGCTTGCGTTGTCGTCGGCTTCTTCGGCTGGCCGTTCTGTTGGGGCTGCTGCCGGTTGTTGTTGTTGTTGTTGTTGTTGTTGTTGTTGTTGACGGGCTTGCGCTGACCAGCCTTCGATGGCACGCTGCCGTTAGCCAGGCCGGGCTGCCTACCCCGACCTGTGCCTGCAATGGGAATCGTTCACGCTGATTAGGCCAGTGTCGCTGTTCGCTCGATTGTTAAAATCGAAATCAAGGCTACCGAAAGCTTCCGAATCGTCGTTTTTCGATAACTATCATTACAGGTTAGCTCTCGTTTGAGCTTCAACGTTTTATCGACGTATCCGAAACTTTCAGCGCCTTGGACGGCGTGTCGTCAATATGTACAACATGAACAACAATTAACAAAGTGCAAAAGCGCAAAACGTTAAAGTAATGCGTAAGCAGGTTTGAAAAATGTGAAAATCGTAAATTACCGGCAGCTCCGTTGCCGATCACCCCTGCATTATTGCGCGGTCCAACGCCGTTGGCGATAGGCTTGGCAACGCCGTTGGCCCGTTGTTTAGCGATCGTCTGCCGCGAATTCGCGACGACGTCCTCGTCCTCCGGCACCGAGACGATCCTATTGGGGTCGTCCTCGTTGCGAGCTGCGCGTCGCATGAGCTCGAGCAAGGACGAGACGAACTGCTGGCGATCGGCGGGCACCTCGGCGGTCTCGCCTCCGTCTATGATTGTCAGCCTGCCTTGGGCGTCGAGGCTTCTCAGCAGCGGAAGCGACAGCTCGCGGAAGAGGTCGAGCCTACGGCGAAAGGCTTGGTCGCTGTCGTAAGGTCGGCCTCGGTTCGTCTGCTGCTTCGACACGTCCAGCATCAGCATCTCCGGCAGCTGTCCGTACTGAGCCAGAGATGCAGTTTGTCTTTTAGCCATACCATTGTTCTTTTGCCCAGTGATGGTCATAGATATAAGTTTATTACACGTACCTTGTTCTCGAAATCTCGGGCCTGCGTAAGGTCTCGGGGATAGCCGTCGATGACGATGCCGCTGCTGTTGCGGTTCAGCAATATTTCCTTCTCGATAAGCAACTCTACCATTTCCGTTGGCACGAGTTCGCCGGAGACCAGAGCTTCCTGGATCATAGGTGTGCTCGCGGCTTGGGCCTGCAGCAATCCGCCCATGCTCAGGTGCACCCATTTCGGCATTTTCCTTACCGCCTGGCTACAGACCATCGCCTTATTGCTGCCTGGACCAGCTGTTGACAAATTTTTAACAGATGTTTACATTTTTTTCCATACTCCCAGTGTATGTTTGGTATATGTTATATGCTTAACTTACCGAGTACCCAAACGATGGGTGGTAATCGCTTGCGCGGGAGGTCAGAAGTTCTCGATGGTAGTATCTCTTCTTCTTCGTCGTTGATTGGCGGGGGCGGGGACTCGCTGGGCGGCGGTGGCAGGATCCGCTCCTCCGTTGGCGTCGGGCTCGGCTCCCTACCCTCCTGATCCCGCACCACTTCCACCTGTTGGCGAGGAAGGTTCGTTGTAGTGAAAAAAATTGAAAAATCGAAAACGAAGCGCAATGATAAGGAGGAAACTTTACCTCCGCCTCTAGAGAGCTCGAAGTCTGCCGCTCTTCCGGTGCACTGTTTTCGTCGGACAGGCCCAGTATTCGCATGACCGATTCTCTAAAGTCCATGTACACTACCGATGGATTTCGCTCGCCGTTCACCTGTAACGTTGCCAACAACATGCCATTATTTAATTTCGATCCGCCATAAATAAAGGATTTATTGCAAAGTTGTTTATAATGAGTACTTACCATCAGTAACATTTCGCTTTGGTCGAAGTAATCGGCGACCGGCATAACGTGCTTGTAAAAATTGTCCAACTCCATACGCGCCAATTCGAGTATCACCTGGCCGAGCTGAGCTCCGTATTCGATTTGCCTTTCGAGCACTTCTTGCTTCCAAGCAACGAGTATTACTCCGTTCACGATTTGAATCTGCAAAAAGCATTGAAATCATTTTTTTTTTCTATTTGCGTGTCCATTTGGGATTGTTGTTAAAGCTGCCAAGTTTGATTGAATTAATAAAACATCAAATATCAATTCAAGCCCATCTCTAAGCTCAGGGTGTCAAAGCACCCGAGGTGCGCTGCTGGTTTTACATACCCGTGCCTATAATTGGAATAGTAGGTCAGTGGGTCGACATACGCCCTCCGAAATTCCCCCCGTCCCCACGCCCGCGCGACCTTACGATAATAAGCAAAATTAATTTCGACCGGGCATTAACGCTATTGCGAGTAATAGTTGAGCGCGTCGACTTTGTGCCCGTTTTCGGGCGCGGGATGTGTGAACGACCCCCGCAGGATTCGACCCCTGTGTGTCAATGGCTGGAGGAACGGGCCGAACGTTTTCAAGGCTACGGCACGACGAGCCGACACGTGCGACCTAGCCAGTTGGCTTTAGCGTGAAATTTTGAATGAATAATTGAAAACAATAAGAACAGGAAGGGTCAATTATATTGTTCGAAAGTTACAGTGGCTCCTTTCGCGTGGAAATCGGTAAATGAGGGGGGAAAAAAGAGTGATTCATAAATAGCGAGTGTACTTTCTCTATTAACGTTATGGAAAATTGAAATATTCATGTTACAATGAAATATTGTTAAAAATATTTTAAATTACGAATAGAACGTTCGAGTTGCCAAAGACACGAAAGAGGCACGCGCCTTTTTTTTGCCCAGATAAACGACATTTTCTCTCATTAAAAATGGTCTAAATTTTTTATCCCTCTTTCGTCGCGGTAAAATTTCGAAAAACAAACAAACGAAAATCACGAAGACAAAAATGAAAGCGAATTAAAAGAGCCGATAATCCGTTTATCACGTAGCCAAGCAAAGCAGTTGACAATAAGTCAAGGCTCCGCACGTGCCGCTATCGTTACGTGTCGATGAATCGTGCCAGGCTCTCTTTCTCGTGTATACGCAATTCGCTAATAACATCGATGAATAGAATCCGAAAAGTCGGATAAAAAGTTAAGCGTGGCAAAGGAGAGACAGCAGCTCTCCTCCCCCCCCCCTCCCTCGCCCTATGACAACGCGTTTGACAGGCTGTTGTATGGATAAGGACATTGACACCCTTTCTTTCATTGTCGCCCGTGTCTTTTTGCTCGGGCATACGTACCTTATCGGAGTATTCGACGACGTCGCGCATGTTCCTCGGGTAGCCGCTGACGAGGAACGTTTTCGCCCCGGGTGACATTTTCATCTCCAGCATGAGCACCTCCGTGACCGTTTTGCTGCTGAGCAGTCCAAAGTCCTGCATATCTGGAAGCAGATGAATCCAACTTTAGTCGCAAGCCCCTCGCTAACGCGCTCCTGCCTTAAAGCTCTCCTATATATATGGCCGCGGCAGTGTGTGATTCGGTCGCGGGATTAATATTTTATTCGACTTTGTATATAAGCCTTGTTTGTTGGATTTTCCTTGTGCACGTACACACCTGTTTTGATGCCAGGATTATTTTTTATCGCACAACGACTGTTTTTTTGGGGAAAACGACGAGTAGCGTGAAATTTTTATGATTCTCGTGAATATTGACATTACCGCCTATAAAAATTAGGTCCCGAAACTTACTAATTGGTGGGGACTTTTAATATTCATCGGTACACGCCCTTCTTTTTTCATTGCATTAATTTAACGAAATGTATCCTATAGACAAACTCTTACTCATTTGCTTTCACGAATTCTATCTAGTCACAGCAAGGACGACCCCGAACAACCCCACATTTAGTAAATTTCTCTCGCTTATTACCTTTGAGTCGTAGAAAAAAAAAATATCTCTGGTCGTTTCGAACTTTTCAGTCATAGTATATTTTACAAATTAATGCAAACGCGAAGAGAAAGAAAAACAGGTGCTTATTCGTCTGTACGTTAAATTCGAGGAATCGTTGGTTTAGAAGCCGGCAAACGTCCAATAATCGTAATCGACTGCATGAAACTCGCTTGCACCTAAGTAAACATCAATAAAAGGACATTGCTCGCGGCCAACGTGTATACACAGGTATATACATGCACGCACGGTTACGACGGAGTGCCTCTCTCGCAATATATAGAGCTTGTTGCAATGGAAATGTACCGCGTGTGTAGGAGGAGGGGAGGGGGGAGCCGATGCCAGTGCTGGCTGGGTACTCCGTCGGTCGTAAAGCATCGATTCCTGCCGCGCCAAGTATCGATCGCTTACACTCCTATAGAGAAAGAGAGGGACGGTCACGGAAAAGCACTTAGTCATTCTCGTCGCCAAGTTCACGGGGATATGACGAGTAAGAGAGAGAGAGAGGGAGAAAGCCTCATCGGAGAAATCGAAGGTCTTTGGTGATCGAAATTTCCGTAGCCGCGTACGGAACGATTAAACGTAAGGGCTGTATGTATATGAACGAGCATGAGGTCTGGAGTGGCTCAGTAGAGCATCGGCTTTTTTTTTTAAATACAACACTTCGTTGAGCTATAGTAAGGAGTTCTCGGCAAGAGGCGCTTCTCGAGTAAGCGGCAGGTAGTATTGAAAGGGATTTTTATTAAGTAACGAAAAAGAAATAAATCGCAAAACTTACCATTGCCCAGGGCGTACTGTTGAAGAAGATCGGTCATGTTGATGTGAACTATGCCACTCTTCTCCTGGGCGAGGTGATCGCAATGTGTCACCTTACCGCTGCCCGGGCCACCTGTAATAACGATTTTTCATTTTCTCTTTAGTTTACCGTTCGATTCTTATGTTATTGCTCATTCGCGCGCAATTTTCGCCGGTTGAATTAATTACGCGCTCTCATTGGTTATTAAGTAGATTAGGAATTCTTCTAGCCATTAGCGTGACAAATGACATTAGTCGATGAATTATGTATATTCGCGAGCACAAATTTTAACGATTAGCTCGTTTTCTTAAATTGCCCGCTGAGCCGCGACAATTAAAAGCTCCAAAGCTTTCCCTTATCGCTCTGGCGTTGCGGGGAATAATCGATCGTAGGATCATAGCAGCCGATACGCGGATAAGAGCCGTGGAGGAGCTTACCAAGAACAAATATGACCGGCACCGTAGGCGACTCGAATTTGACGTGTCCAGAGTTCTGCATGGGAAAATTGCCACCGGGCGGCGTCGCCAGGATACCCGCCTCTCTGCGCCATCGTTCTGTATTCTGCACGCCGCTTTCTTCGAACACCTGCGATCCATCTTGTTGTTGATCTGGACGAAAAAAAAAAGATTCATCTCGTTTATTATACGCGTATATGGTTTGATAACTTTTTATTTTTTTCATTATCATCAAAGTTTGGGAATTGAAGCAACGTGCTGTCCTATCTATAATCCAAACCGCTAAACGACTCGTCTTCAACTTTGACCTACTTTCTTCGCAGTATATCGTCAACTTTTTATTAGAACTGTATAAGTTGTAAAGTACCCTAAGAATAGTCAAATCGAAAAGTTCTGCAGCCTACTTAGAGCAACTCTGACCTGTTGAGCGGCGAGGTTGCCTCGCCTAATCCGTCCACCCTTGCCCACGCACATCAAAATCAGCCTGTTCAGCAAAACCATCGAGACGACCGAAATGTTTTTTCGAGTGTATGTACAGGAAGGGGAGGGGAGGGGGGAAGACAGTATGGGCGATTGGCCGAGCAAGGCCGATGAGCACATCTATTAGCACGCGCCGAAGGCTAATTGTCATCGTGAGTTTACAGTAGGCAAAGACGGTACGAGCAAAGGGATGGGGGAGGATGCCAGCAGGCGCGCGCGAGACTTATACGACTGCGTGGCACGCGACCGAATGTGCGCTTTTCCCTCGCACGGTTCGTTCACACCTATACGATATAGGAGAGCAGCTGCACGCGACGACGCATCGACTTGTCGATTCTGTGGACGTGTCCTATCTCTCTCTCTCTCTCTTTCGTTTTTTTCTTTCTTTCAAGGCTGTCATTTTTTTTTTTTTTTTGAGAAAAAAAGTTCAGAGAAAAAGAGAGCAACTATAGGGAGGAGCGGTGGGACTGAAGGGAAATCGAGTCGAAGAAAAAACGGAAATGTTTTTCGTCGGTCGCGCGCGGCGAATCGATTCGGCCCGCCGCGCTGGCCCTCCCCCTCCCCCTCGTATAGCCCCGTTGGCTAGACGGGGCACAACATTGGTGGACCTTATCAATAAGCCACGATCGAATGGCCGAGCGGACTCGAGGCGCTTCCACCTTTTTAGCTTATTATCATCGGCTTTGAATATTGATCAGCAACTGATTGGGCGTGGTTGCGACGGCTCTTTCTCTTGCTCACTCTTCCTTTGTCGACTTTTACATTTTGCTTGTGTGCTCTAAGCTAATTGGTTTTCTTTTCCTCCTCTCAATTATGTTTTAATGCCCGCGATGCGTCTGTATATTTTGTTTTTTTTTCTTTTCATTGCCAATGAATAATTAATCGACCAACAGTGAAAGTCTTACGTTGTAAGGTTCATGGGGGAATAAGTATGGAAAAAAGGTAAGGACGAGATTTGGCTTTGGAGCTTTGTTTACGGAGAAAGAAAAAGTATAGATTGTACCATTTTTTTTTTTTTTTAGAAAAAGGCTGCAAAATTGAGTGTAACATTAAGATTACGATCGAAATCGGCGGTAATCTCAAAGCCGGCGTTTGCTGTACGTACATTGTAAACAGACCGCGACCTTTCTCATTCGTATCTGAATGTTTTTTTTTTTTCTTAAAATCGATCACACTCCTAAACGCCCGAATCATTCGTTTACAAACTTACGAATCGACGTTACAACGGCTCAACCTCAAGATCGGATCGGTCAAAATCACGGTCAATCGAGCTCGCGACCCTCCCCCTGTAGACTTTTTCCAAGTCAGATTTTTTTTTGCTCGGCCCGGCAAACATTCCGAACTAAGATTTTTATTTGGGCAACGACGTCCTCGAAACTCGCTTATTGAGAAATATTTGTCTTTGGGGTGAAAAGAAATAAAAAAAAAAATTGCGGCTAAGGTAACTCGGACTGGGATAGGTCTATACATTCGGGTCGCAAACCCCCGTAACGTTCGGGGTCTTGATCGACTTATTTTTCCCTTTTTTTTTCTTTTGATATTCGTATCGTAGCGGCGCGATTGTACAATTAGATTTGTTTACAAATTTTATCTAGGTCACTGGTTTATTTGTTGAGGTTTGTCCTTTACGAAATTCGAAGAATAATCGTCAAATATTTACGGGAACGTACGAAAAGCAATCGTTGTTTTGTACAAGCGCTAAGTAGAAAACGAAAGAAGCAAGATTTGTGATTTCGATATTGGCTCGATGTGATATGTGTTCTTAGTAATGTAATGAAGAGCTCGGTGTGCCGGTGTCAAGTAAGAATGCAAGTGCTACAGCCCTTGGTGAAGGAGACTGTGGCTTCTCCAAGCAAATAAAAAGACAAGAAATCTCGAGTTTACTATCGTATATCGAAGAAACAAAATTACAGGTAATTTGAAAAACAAACTTTTTTAATTCCCTTTATTATTGTGCGAGATAACGAATTCCTGGAAGGTGCAAAGTTGACTTTGTTGCAAAGGGGCGCGCTGTGAGAATTTTTTTAAAAAAATTATGAGCAACGCTTTTAACGCAAAGAACATGTCACAGTCTAACTACGTATTATTTATATTGTCTAAAGCCTATGAATAATCAATGCGAATAGTAAAATGAAAATCGAAGGTATGGGGGGAGGCGTTAAAAAGTAACTATATACACGGGAATTGCGTGCCGAGGGGAGCTAGTGGTCTCTCGCGCCGCCGGCTTCTTGGTATTAAGCCCCGTCTCCGACGACCAACGCCGGTTTGCATGTACTTTATCTTGGGAGGAATCCGCAAATCATTGAAGTTTTTGAATGAACAGATATTATATTAAGATAAGATAATTACGATTTTACAGCAATTTCCTGGGCTGTCGTTTATTCGTATACAATATAGCACGCCTGGGGTAGGAGAGAAAAACACGTGGATTAAGAGGTTTCACGTTAAATTGCCGATTTCAATTTTTCAATGTCACTTGTTGTAACACCGCGCAAACAATGATAAATCTTATAAACGCCTCGCAGCCCCTACACACGACGCGCGCGCTTCACGCGTGTGTTTTTATAAATTTTTCATGAGACTTTTTGATTTTTCCTTATCCCGACGAGCTTATTATTTTTTTTTATTTATTTTTGCGGGCGTTTGCAGATATTCAAATTTAAAACTGTCTTTTAAAGAAAGGCGAGACAAGGATTTGCTTGAATACTTTATACGGTGTAAGGTTAAAAATAAGCTTTGATTGAGCGCATTTAAGTTGGTGCACCGGAGGTATGGTCGATGTGTATTTAATCGATTGACTAATAATAAATATCATTAACTAAAACCCTTAGCTGTGATTCTTATAAATCGTATTGCATAAAAATTGAAAGCTCATCTGTTTTGTTTCAATTTCGTGTGTAGTGTATAAACATGTTTACATTGAGATTCGGTAGTTGTATCTAAAAAAACAGTAACCTTAATTTATCGGTAAACCTATGAAAAAAAAATAACAGTAAGTATTTGAAAAGTAAAAATCGCGTCAATACTTTAACATTGTTTAACCAAACGCGAATGAATTTATAATCGCGATCCCCAAGTCCTTGCCCTTGTTTTCGCTTTCTTTTCGATGTCATTACCACTGAACTTTAAGCTGTAAAGCTGCGAGCGTATATTCACCTACGCCTCGGAGAATAGTGTTCGAAGCCCGTTGAAATTGGAATAATCGGTAAAACTTATTATATACGGACAGCGAATTAGCGCGCGTCAGGGCGACGCTTTCATAATTGATACGCGTCGCTAGATGTACGTACAAGACGCAACAAAGCCCCTATAGCTGACAGCTATGCTAATTACACGTAAAGCTCATAAATTATCCCGTTTTATATACATATACACGAAAGCTTCGGCACGCATCGTTTAAATTTCAACGATTCGTTTTCCTCAAAGCGGCTTGTATCTTTCCGACGCTCAACCACTATTGCACGCCCCCGTCCCTGTTAATAAACGGCCATTCCAGCGATACTAAACGAGCAAAAGCGCGGCTACGATCGGGAGTGGAGCTGAATGAAACGCGAGTTTCTTGACTAAAGCGCGTGCAGTAGCCGGCTGCGTCGCGTGTGCGCCCATCCATACATCATCCGAAGCAGGGACGGTGGGGGGTGGGGAGACACATATAAATCGATCTTTAGCTGCAAGCTCGCGCGCGTCATGTGCACATAGGACGCGAGCTGGAGTTCTCCCTCAGTGTGTGCATATAAATGCAGAGCCGCGACCGAGGCCTTACGCTTCGCGGACGTGTCCACGACGTGCGACTTGGGGCGGACCGCGCGACCTTTACCTTGTGCGCGCGGATCCAGCGCTCGATAATCCACGAGCTCGCTTATGTGCCGCCTACTCCTCTCTCTATATGTCTACAGCTTTCTCTCTTTCTCGGCGACTGCGTGTGTACGTGTGTGTGTGTGTCTACCGGCCGGTCGCGCTAACGATGCCACCCCCCTCCTCGCCCCGTGTGCTCGCTCGCTCTTGTCTTCTGGCGTTTTTTTATTCGCCTAGAGCCTTGGCCGACGCCGGAACGAGCTTTTTTGCTTCTTCACGAATCCTCGGTTTACCTCCTTTTTCACTTTTTTTTTCGTACTCACTGGCACGTGGCGTGGTTTATAGGCAAGACTAGAGACTCGAGCGCGTGGCTGCTTCACGACCGCGTGGGGCATTTGGATTTGGAGCACCATGGGCACCGGTTGGTTTTCGTGAATATTTCAGGGTGAATGGAAACTTTTATGCTCGACCGACATGTATTTCTTTTAATTACACGTTACGCTTTAGCGAAACGTTATAAACAAGCGTCTTTCTTTTGAGCTTTTGTATAGAGTTTTCTTATAAACAAGTTTACACTCGTGCTTATAGCACTAATGTTTTTCACGTGACGATGCAAAAAAAAAGGAATACAAAACTATATGTGCTTTTTGTGTGTATTTGGTGTTATTGGTCGAATGCTGTTTGTGTTGTGCTCGTAAAAATATTTTGATACAACACACACACATACGTGCGCGCGTACACACGCACGCACGCGTATTAACTTTTAATTATCATAGATCTACTACTGAACTAATGAAAAAAATTGACCCGTTTTAATTGAAAAGCACACGCACGATATACGAGAGCCTGAAACTTAATTATATTTCCATGGAAAAATGCCGAGTTGAAATTATAAAAAAAAAAAACGTAAATCGCCGTACCTTTGACTAACATTCTCCGAGGCGTATTAATCGCCAAGCGATAAAAGTGAAACCAAAGGAGAGCCGATAAAAAACACACGACAATTTGATTTGGCCCATTAGGGCCTGGGGGGGGGGGAAGACATTAAAAGCCCACCGTAAAAGCGTCTATTCAATTTTCCACGATCAATTCGCTACTCCAAATCTTCGAGTCGCGCTGAACACAATGCCTCGTGTAATATTCACGCCGGCCCATCGATAAACGCCCTCCATCAAAACATTTATACGGAAAGCCCGCGTGAAATACACACACACAGAGATATGGGTCTCCCGGCGATCTAAGAACTGAAAGGACAATAGAGAAGCGTAAAAAAATCGCGACTACGTTACCTGTGTCGAGGCAGATGCCCATAGTAGGTCGTCGGAAGGGTAGCTGGAACCTTCCACGGCCATTTACTCACATGTCGCGAGTGCGCGGCGTCTGCTGGGGCTGACCGAGCGGCGGCGAGGATCCACCGTCGCCTCGGCTCTCGGTTACCCTGGCCACACGCCCAGCCGAGGCTGCACTCGCGGCTCTTCTTATGTCTCTCTTTTTCTCTGTCCGTGCACCTGGCAGCTACTACTGCGTTACGGATGCGCTTGAGCAGCGGGTTAAAGAGCGTATACCGGGGTAAAAAGGGGGCTGGAGGCTCGAAAGAAGAGCCGATCGATCGTCGGCCGGCCTCGGCACACACGCCCGATGATGTGCGCCGGTAGCCGGGATCTCTCTCTCTCTCTCTCTCTCTCGCTCGCTCGCTCTTTCTTCTCTCGCTAGAAAAAAGATTTGTCCTCTGGTATACACCGGCGTTGCTACGTCGAACAATTCGCTCTCAATTCGCCTCGTCGTCGAGTGGTGCGGACGACATAATGCCCGGGCGCCCCGAGGAGGCCGTTAGCCGTGAAAGAGGATCTTGGGCCGGCGGGCCGTGGCGAGGCGCGCGCCCTCCGCGTAAATGCGGTCGTAGCGTCTTAGCTTCCTCAAAATCGACTTGACGATCAGGCCGAGGAGCAGAGCGGTCCACATGTACTTGACCGACGGACTGAGCTGGAGATCGACTAGCCCGGCCAGGGCGGAGCCCCGAGCCCAAGCCCATCCAAGCGCCCGCCTCCTCAGCGGGCCTTGCCGATTTCTCTCTTCCCTCGGCTCGACCTTGTCTATGCACTTTACTGCCTCTCCTCGGCTTGCTTCTGCTCTCCCTCTCTATCTGCGCGTCTCGCTGTCCACGAGCGAGCTTCCGTTCTCTGCAAGCTTAGAGTTCGGACTGACTAGCGGAGCGAGACAAGAGGAGAGCCGCTAGCCTGTCTGGCCGAGCACACACGGGCCGGGCGATCGCCGCGCCCGATAATGGCCCCGACGACCGGTAACCATGGGTTACCCCCGCGCCGCGCACGCGTAGCGCCCCTTTTTTTCCCCCTTTCGCCCGCGTGACACATACTGACCACCCCTCTCGCTCGGACATCCCTCTCTCTATCTCTCTCTCTCTCTCTCTCTCCTCCTTCGACTTCCGCTCGTCCTCTTGCCTCGCCACCCTCTACCCGCCGTCTGACTATGCCTAGCCGTTTCTACTGGCACACATGTGTGTGGCGGAATCGACGATTCTACACTTGTTTCGAGCGACGAGCAATGTTTTGCTCGATCGCTATAGATTAGTGTGCCTGTCTGTGTGTGTCTCTCTTTTTCTCTGGAGAGGGTGGCGGGCAGAGGATGATGTACATGCAAGTGTGAGTACGCGCGCTGTGTTTACGCTGCGCGTCTGGCGAGCTTGTCTTTTTCGATTTACATGTACACACAGCTCGCGCTCCCCCTATCCCCCAGCCCTGTGTACAAGTCTAACTATCGCTTGTACTATAGGCGCGTCTTCATTACTTATTATCGTTCCACACTAATGTACTACACGCTTTCTCGTTCTGCGTTTTCACACTCTCTCGCACGTACACAAACGCTATAAGATCATTCAGTCTTTTTAGATTTCACTGCTCGATAATTATCATTAATGATATTAATATTGATTAATTACGCTATCCCTTCACGTTATGTTATTGCCTTTTATTGTGCACTACGCGGTATTATGCATTCAACCCGTGAATATACGAGTACGCGTTACGCATCATTACAACTTGACGCGAATTCAATGTGATTTTATTACTTTTTTTTTCTACTTCTAGCTTGAGCTCGGCGATCCCAACGATTCGACTTACGAGTATAAAAAAATCGGTCCAAAGCTTATTAATTTCCCAACATTTCCCGCTGGACTCTCTGGCTCGATCTCAAGCCAGAGAGTCTTACACCCTACGCTGAATTTAAAATCCTCCAGACACGACATGTGCGCGGGGCTAATTAATGTCCCAGAAGCAAGGACATCGTAATAAAGCCGACAACTCGAGGCTTCCGCGAAGAGAAAAGCCGAAATATCAGCTTTTTCCAATCTTATACGATCTCGCGGCGCCGTAGAAGGTTGCCTCGTGTGTGCTTATTGGCGTTTTGGCGGTGCGAGAGAAAAGCCCCTGTCATGCCCTGTCGATCTATTGTTCTATTTCGCAGCGGGCATAGTGGTAGGCAGGCCCGTGTCGCTGACCCTTGCCTAATTGAAGCCCTACGACCTTGTACCTCCCCCCCTCTCTCTCTCTCTCTTTTTTCCTTTCTTTCGAGCATTGTTTTCGGCGTGTATATTCTTAATAAGAATGAATTCGATTTTCTCAATGGTGTCCTCGAGAGCGCGTTACGTTGATAAATTTTCAGAATGTTTATCGATAAATTATCCAATTTTGTCGGTTACCACGTCAAATTGCCTCGGGTCAATCAGTTTCGTGCGGTTTGTGTAAAGCTCGGTTACGCTGTGTACACTCGGTTGCAGTAGTCGAGCTATGTACACGCGTGTGGTGTTTCTCCGTCGTTATAGCGCACAAATCACGTATTACCTTACACGCGCCTATTGTTTTATTAATCTTCCGCGAGTCGTTGAATTGATGCGCTATTAATTTTGCAGGCACAAGTAGCCGTACGAGTTTTCGCGCTGCCACAGTAAAATTGGCTTGTTTCGTGATTTATCACCGCGGACTCGCACGCGCATAATTAACCAGCCAATATAAGCACGCGTTGATACAGGCATAAGTGCATCGGAGCGAAATGAGTTTCGCAAGCTCCGTAATTAATCGTCTCGCGCGAATTAGGAAGCACTGGAATAATAATTGCTCGATCCCACTATATCCTTCGCTCGAAAAGGCACGTGGGCGGGTTGCGGCTGACGATCTACGCGCGCGCTTCGGACGTTTGACGACAAACACATCTTGCGCATGGAAATCCTTGGCTCCTCCAATGAAAAATTCAAACTCGTGGGCGAGAGGCTTGCCGCTCTGTCGTTGACATAAAACTTTCTCGCTGTTACCTACGTTCATATTTCCAACTTTATCGTGCACGAATTCATGGAAAACGATTGTATGCCATCGGCGTTGTATCACGAGCGGCATGAAAAAGTTCAATTTTCTTTCAATTCTCTCCTATGTAAACCGGGGAGCGACCTTCGACTTTCGGTAATGGAAAAATGATCGCGTTAAAGCCGGAGCAGTCCGAGACCGAAAGCGCCGACGTATATCCATACGGACTTACCCAACCTTACGCAAATATTATCCATTGCCATCGGAGTGGCATCGCGCGAGGCCTCGAACATTCCCCCGAATCCGCCTAGCTCTCTCGCGCGCTCTATTATTTCATTGACTAATGAAGATAGCCTAGTCATATCCGAGAGAATGTGTGTCAAGTCGATTATCCGAAGGCCCCCTCTAAAATTTTCAGCGGCTGCCATTATCGTATACGATTCGCCGCGGCTTTTATAATCGCTTATAACCCCCCCCCCTCCTATATCCCCGTAGAACCACCGCGTGATACACACGTGTGTCCGATCAACCTACTTTACTCTCTTTCTCGCCGATCTGAAATTTCGAGAAACCAGTACTTTACACCCCTCCAGCCCTTGTTAGCACCAAATTCCACATTATTGCGCGTTAGCTTATGGTCGACTCTCGAGACGCGTATTGCGAGTAGGCTAAAGTGCTAGGGGGGGGGGGACTAAAGAGAGCGAAGTCAATTGAAAGTCGATCCCTTGCGCGTATCCTTGCCATTAATTATGGAAAGCTGCCCCCCCCCCCTGTCCCTCCGCTATGGACATAGCGCTCGACAACGACGACTTAAAGACTACTAAATTACAAGCCGCGCGCGCGCGCGTGTCCCTCGACATCTTTCCCTCTTCACCCTTTACCCAGCCCGGCTCTGTGGGACGGCTCGAGACGCGACCCCGTATACTTACACCAAGCTCTCTCTCTCTCTCTCCCTCCCTCTCTTTCTAGCTATTCGCTTATGTGCGGGGCTATATTAGCGCATGGGAGAAAGAGAAATGAGGACGAGCCGCGCGACCCTAGCCTCAAAACTTTCCAGCATACTCGAGCAACTATGTACAGCCTATGTATACGAGAGGGAGGATACGGTTCCGTAATGATCTTTTTCTTGTGTCTCGAGCGCTGGAGTTGTCTCTTTCTTCCTCTCTTGAGCTGAGCTTCGGCTCGCGTCAAATCGACGATCGTTTTCTTGGCTGGCGCGCGTGACTAAGCGTTATCGGGCTTAATTTCCTTAAAACGCAATTGGCCGTCTCTCTGTCCAATCGATTTTCCTTCTTCATTTCTTTCTCTAATTCATCAAGTTTTCATAAAGGGGCCGAGGCGAAGGGGGAGGGGGACAACGGGAAATAAGGCGTCGTTATACCGAGCTTTCGAGAACTTTGGAGACGCGCAGCAAGTTGTCGACGACTTTTCACCGAATATATATGCGCAAACATTGCAAAGGTTCGTGTTTACCCTTTGCCTCGATATCAATTCGTTTGAAATCGGCCGATCGACTTTGAGACGGAATTCGCGCGAGCATTGTTTTGAGGGACAAATGAAAAAGAAACGAGGTGCCTCGATAAAGAGAGAGAAAGAGAGAGCGGAAGAATCTCGAATTTAACGACGAGCTACAGGTACGAACGACATTAACGAGAATATTTGCCCGATCTTAGCGTGTCAAGCTGACATTCCGTCAATTTTTCCCCTGAACTTTACCGCGTTGGCGTGTGCAGAACTTCTCCATACCGCGCGACCATTATCTACGCGCTTATTTACTCAGTGCGGTGCTTAAGTGTGTAAGGAAAGGGGGGGAGAGGGAGAAGAAGAAAATGGGAGCTATAGAGTGAGGACTATGGATAATGGTCGTTATCGATGAGCTTCCATACGTGACAGCCATTGACTGGGGGACAAGGGGGAATAAGAGGGTAGCTCGGCTGCCTACAAACATTGTAGAACTATAAAATGGTCTTTAACGACGGGTAAGTAGTTTTTACTCTATATTTTTCAAGTGTTGCTCGATGCTTCGCGGGGGAGAGCTCTTTTTCTTTTCAATGTTAAAGGTACAATGTCGAGTTCAGTTCTCGCGGGGACTGGCACACTTTGCGCTTCGGCTGACTATGCTCGACTGCTTCCACTTGGCATCGTAGATACTTTCTTCTTCTTCTTTTTTGTCGGGGTTAATAGGTTGTTGTAGCGAGCTAATCACGTTCATCGGGGCTACGAGAAATAAGATATGAGCGTTATAGAGCTGCGGATGGTGTTCTATGTACGCCCAAGGAGAATAGGACTACGCGATGGGTTAGTATGTCGCAACTTGCGAGCTTACAATGTATAGCGTTCACGGAGACAAGCTATAATCGGCTCCATCATGAATATGTGTAGAGCCACGGTGAGACACTTGGCCTTGCCTCACAAGCCCGTTCTCGAACGCAAACGCGGATTATACGCGCGTTTGGGGCGTAACTTATAATTCACGTTCTTAGTAAGAGAACTTGAAAATTTAATGGGTAAATTAGCGGTAAGAAAAGAAAAAAAGTGGTATAGAACTTTTGCTGCGTACAAATGTACTTGGTTCGATATTTACTCGTCGCGTTATCAATTACGTGGTAATACGACTTAAACAAATGGATTTTTCATTGTTAAACTATTTGACGTGACATGAAAATTGAAAATTAACCAAAGCGACGGGTGTAATTAGACTTGGCAAATGGCGAGGTGAATTATACTATATCGCTGTTTGACCGCGGCTGTACGTAAATATCATTAACCTCTTTTGACTTTTCCCCTTTGTGAAAATATTTGTATTTCGCTATGAATTTATGTCGGTGTTTATCTTACGATGATTTTTAGGCTCTATTGAAATTTCAATTGAAATAAAAATAAGGTTTTTTAAATTATTGTATGTTTTTTTTTCATCGCGCTAAAAGGTAAATTTCAGGATTTAAAAAACTCGTTATAATGCGGTTCATTCGATGCGTTGCTCATTAAAAACTCGTCTATTTAGAGTTCGCACGGGAGCCTTGACATAAAAAGGCATCAACGAGTATATATAACCGTTTTCATCGTACTTGAGGTTATTGCAATTACAAAGTTTAACGTCTTGAAAAGGAGAGAGTGGATGGTTTGTCAATTTTTCAGCTATTTAATGGTTAGTGCGTAGACTATGCCAACCTCCGCGTTAAAGTAACGGGTATATGTATAACTTTTGTTTTTCACATTGACATTAATTACGCACTTATGTGTGTTTCGTACAAATGTTTTTTTTTTATTTACCTTTTTATTGGCTTCTTCTTTTTCTCTATAAAAAAATATAATCTACTATTATAAAAAGAAAGGATAGATCAATCGCTTAAAAATCTAAAACTTTAGTGTCTAACACTACATACGCTGAATCACAACATAACAACATTCTTTTACAAAAGTGCTTCTATAAAAATGAAGATCCAGGTAAAATTCTGAATCTCTATTGCGTATACATCTAAAATCAGTATTCTTACAAAAAATAACATTCATTGCAAAAGTACTGCGCGACGCACTTATCCGATAAAACTCACGCCCGAACATCTTTAAAAAAAAACAATAACAAAATCATCGCTCGCTCAAAGTGTTTAAATTTCGTAATAAAAGAAAAAGAAAGAGACATTCCGCGACACTGGTATATCTCGGCTTTACATGTATTTACAGCTAAGCGTATCCATAAAGTCTCATTCGATCAATCAGCCAAGCGACATGCATGCGCTGCATAAGAGGGGGAAGAGGAAAGCTGTCGTCGTCGGCCGTTGCGGCAAACATCTTCGGCCGGGACGCAGGCATTAAAAAATCATCGTATCGCGGCACAGAGGTGGGTGGGGTGGCCGAGGGCTGAATTGCGTCAGCGACTCCGGGGCTCTATATACACCAAGAGGGGAGCAGCCGTGCTCACACGAACGTAGTTTGCTGATGGAAATTGTAAATCGGCTCGGCCCGCCGGCTCAGCGAGAAGTCGAACCAGCTGCAGAGCTTGCCGACGCAGCTGACTCCCCGATGATCGGCGTCGTCCTCGGCAATGTTGCCGATACGCCGATTACCGTCCTTGGCTGGATCCTTGCGCTCCTCGCTCGTCAGCTTGCACTTGACCAGCAGCTTGACGTCCTGGTTGCGACGGCACCACTGCTTCCACGATTTGAAGTGAAACCTGGGGCGGAAAAGCAAAACAGTCGATATCGGCATACACGCGTAGAGTTGTGGGAAAAAAAAAACGATAACGACGTACCTGAGAGTGATGAAGAGCCAGAAGAGGTAGGTGACGACGAGCATGCAGCAGAGAATAGCGAGACCCGTGCCCTCCCAGAAGCTCAGGGAGTAGGCGCTCGCGCCGATGCCGCAGAGGTAGGTCGCGGCGAGGCACAACGGCGTCAGGACGACCAGGCAGACCGCGTCACCGGTCACGCCTTGCGGCCCGTACAAGCCGCGGGTTCGCCACCATTGCCAGAACGACTGCGAATCATAGTGCCAAAAAATGCAGTTTTATTCGTTGTTACCTCACGGTAGCCCTAATGCATCAATGCACTCGAGCCAATTCATTCGGAACGTTACGAAAAGCTTGTAGAGCAGCCGAGTTTACCGAGCATTAAAACGCGGTGTTCATTTTTTTTTTTTAATCGTTATACGCGCTCTCGACGCGCAGAGTGAAATCGATCGTGGTCTACGTCTCTCTCTCTGTCTTTCGTACGCGAGATGCAAGACCTTTTGAATTTCAATCTTCGGTGGCTTGTAATCCAACACCGCGCTCTGCAGCCGAGAGACATTATTATACGATTATGATGTAAGGACGCAGTGCCGGTATCGCTTTCCTGCTCAATTAGCCAAGAGCCTTTTCACGTCCGCAGTGTTGATATCCTTATCGCTCAAACGCGTATCCTAATAAGGCGCTCGACTGATCGATAAATCGCCCTTCGAACGCGAAATACGCGAAGTACAATAAACATCGCTTTGGAAAGCCAAAAAACCAAATCCCAACAAGATCCTACCATAGATCCCACACGCGTGCAGAGAGAAAAAGAGAGAGAGAGAGAGAGCTGTATGTGCTACATACCCAACCGCCCCATCTAACAAGATACATCTTCATCAGTGCGGGCCGATGCATAATAGCCGCACGAATTTTTGCCTCTCTCTCTCTCTCTCTCTCTCTCTCTCTCTCTCTCCGCCGCATGTCCTCGTGTCGTCGACGTCGTAGTCGTGTTGTCGCGCATTTGAAATGCAAAGCATAAGGCCGAGGCAAGCTCGTGCGATCCGCGCGCGCTCGCGTGCTGTACATAGCCTTATCGCTCGCGCTGCCGTTTTATAATTCGCCGATGCATCCGAGGGAGAGAGAGAGAGATCCGCGCTCGATGCTAATGCCCACCACTCTGTCCCTCTCTCGTTCTCTTTACTTGCCCATTGTGCCTGTGTGCCTGTGTATGTATGAGGTAGCAGACGTAGGGCCCCTTTGGCGATAAGGGACAAATGTCGGGAATAATTATTTTATTGTTCGCCGATCCTCGTAAATATCCTAGTCAGTCGTCTGCCTTCTCCGCTTGCATAAGCTAAATCCGCGGCCTTAATGCTCTCGCGTACATATATGTACATATGGAGGCTGAGAGGGAAAAGGAAGGGCTGGCCCCGGCGTACCATAAAGACGATCGCGATGTGTGTGTGTGTCGGGACACGCGCGCTTATAAGCTTCTATACCACGAACGAGGGAGGATTGTCGTTTTTTCTTCATTCAGACGCGGCACGTTTCTCTTATGCCATACAGCAGCAGCGCTTAACATTCTCTTCCTGATGTATTTATTCGCTCGGCTGGTCTCTATGGTTCAACCGAGGGGAGGATAGCTCATGTGCGGATGAGTCGTCGCGATGTAAACGAGGGAATAACAGCGTGTACGCAGCGCGGTCAAAGGCTCGTTCGGAGCTTGTGCATCCAGCTCACGCGCCTCCGTACCTGTCAATTTCGAATTTGCCAAGCACTTTCCGCGCGCGCCTACTGCTTCGCTCTCTCTCTCTCTCTCTCTCTCTCTCTCTCTCTCTCTCTCTCTCTCTCTCTCTCTCTCTCTCTCTCTCTCGCGAGAGGAAATGCGTGATCGTCGTTGACGATGTGCGGGGGAGACCACTTGTGCGAACGTATGTATGTACCAACCTGTTGCAACGGCTTCGTTCTTCGCTCGACTGCGAAACTGTACTTGCAAATTTCGCAGCGGTCGGTGTTCCACGTAGATAGCCAGCGCTCCAAGCAGCTCGCGTGGATCAGGCCCAGCGTGCCCGAGCACTCGCACGGCTCGATTAACTCCTCCAACGAGCCATCTGTCGTGGTTAGAAACAAAATTTTTATTTTCTCTATTTTGTTTTGTTTATCGTGCATTTTTTCTTTTTTTTTTAATGTCAGATCCAACTGACGTTCTTATTATGGTTGCTATATAGGCGCATGAATTTTATCTCTCGCCGACATTATACGAGATAATTGTCATCAAACAACGGGGGGCCCCGAGATAGGCATTAATTTTAGCCTCGTCCTGTCTCTCGTGAATCACGTTTTAAGTGATTCTTATAAGCGTATATTGTATATATGAGGATTTCCATAAAAAAAGCCATTTTCGTGTCCAAAAAATAGCTCAAAATGTTTTTTTAAGGCCGCTTGAAATACCGTGTTTTTCTTCAAGGTTTACACCAACAAATGGCGGAAAAACTTTGAACCAGCGATTGATGCTTTGTGACAAGGTTTTTTTGCTAGTTTTGTGAAAAGATGCTAAAAAATCAGTAAAAATCAAGGAAAAAAATCAAGCTTTTGCCGTTATTTTTTTTATTACGCCGCGTTTTTTATGTAAATTTTTAGGTGGAATAGATAGCAGCCATTAGCTTTCAAATGTTTTAAGTAACACATGGAGAACTGGCATATTTTATTAAAATAAAAAGAATATACGTAAAAAATGATATTTCACTTGTAATTCGCTAGGTGTTTAATTATCGTTTATGAAATATTTTAACATTATAAACGGTACAGTCATCCGTAATTTCCTTGGCATGTCTACCAATTTTGTTGTTGAAATATTTTTTACTTACCGAAGTTACAAAATTTACAAAACCGATACAAAACCGATTTTTTACTTAAGCAAAGTTACAAAAATTAAGCACATTGTTTGTAACTAAGAATAAGCCGCATTTTTATGACTTCAACGACTGACAATAGCTGGTGCTTTTTTTATTATTCTAGAATATTATCTATTTTTGCTATTTTAACGACCTCTTTAGCACTCATCCGTTAAATGGCAAAACATTGCGATTTAAATGTAAAGTTTTCCAAGTAAACATTTCTTTAAAGGACTAAATATTAATTTAGAAACCACAAAATAGAAATTAAGCTTTATTTCCTCGCTGGTAAATGAAGAATCGAACTTTCTACAGAACACTCAATTCTATCGAACTGCTAGTTTGTCGTTGAAATATGTTTTACTTTAATAAAAAAACTTGTAAAAATACCAAAGAAATTATGAATGACTGTATCATTTATAATGTTAAAATATTTCATAAACGATAATCAGACACCCAGTGAATGAAAAATGAAAAAATCATTTTTTACGTTTATTCTCTTTATTTTTATAAAATATGCCAGTTTTCGCTTGTTGCTTAAAACATTTTAAAGCAAATAGCTGCTACGTATTCTACCTAAAAGTTTACATAAAAAAAAACACGGCGTAATAGAAGAATATAATGGGAAAAGTTTGAATTATATTCTTGATTTTTACCGATTTTTTGGTATTTTTCCACAAAAGTAGCGAAATAACCTTGTCACAAAGCATAAATCATTTGTTCAAAATTTTTTTCGCTATTTGTAAGTGTAAATCTTGAAAAAAACGCGGTATATCAAGCGGCCCTTTAAAAAAATTTTGGGCCATTTTTTGGACACGATTTTGGCTTTTTTGTAGAAATCCTCATATGCGTACATTTTGCGCACTGACCTACGGTCGAGTATACGC
The DNA here is from genome assembly GCA_030522585.1 of Anagyrus pseudococci. Classification (NCBI taxonomy): domain Eukaryota; kingdom Metazoa; phylum Arthropoda; class Insecta; order Hymenoptera; family Encyrtidae; genus Anagyrus; species Anagyrus pseudococci. The sequence goes on along the minus strand of JAPYYQ010000660.1, from coordinate 211 downwards.
GTATAGGCTTGCCCTCCGACCATCAAAATAATGACAATCAAGCTTGATTGTCATTATTTTGACATTTTTCAGCTTCGTTTCGCAAATAGGCATTATCAAAAGCTCATTGTTCCTTAAGGGCATGCCTTATATCAACATAGATATCTGTTTTACCGACTACCTAATTTTCGATAAAAACATAATAAATGGAGGGATTAGGCGAAAAAATCGA